>JZLH01S0204939.1:1723-15610 GCA_001188425.1 Eucidaris tribuloides
TTTTGTCAGGTACTATTAGCAAAGTAAATTATTAGTATGCACAGATTTACCGAAACAGGATATGAAACTACATCACTAGAATCAGTTAATGAATAAGTTAAGAAATAACATATTAATGCTATGTCTGCACTTCTTTCCTTATTAATTAAATTGACTGATATCTAAAAATTGTTTTAAAAAATGCAAACATTAAAAAAAAAAATTGATCTAAACTTTATAATTTTCATCATGGTGTAAAAGCACAGTTTATGGATACAAGATTTTACATGCCCACAGACCAAACAATACAGTGATCACCCCACTTTTTATAAAGCTAAATCACTCATTTTTATAGAACAATTTGTCTACATAAAACAATTTTTGTACATTATTTCATTTTTTATTTATCACTTTTGCTGATTGATGTATTTCAGTATTTTTCAAGAATTGTACATTTTGTGATCTAATCTTCATTTCTGTAGTCAAATATTTCAGACTACCAGTACAAAGGAAAAGCAGGATACATGGCACACTGAAATGAACATGGAACAGATATTTTGTATCTTTTATAAAAACAATTATGGAGATTCAAACAATGAATCACCATGATTAGAGCTTACCACCAGATTCTATGTACACATCATCATTTATTAATCTTTATATCTACTACAATGTTCCATCATGTATCAGACTACTAATGCGCTTGATATTACAATGCTCAATGACAATACCCAAGTTCCGACTAATATATCCGGTGGTAACTGAAAAGAAACAAACGCAACAATTGTCTGTTATCTAGGGCAATCCTTTAAGACCCACTGTTTGCCATTCAGTATCAATATGGCCAGAATCATGGGCCGTTTAATTCATGGTGGTGGATTTTTCTATCTCTGTTTTTCATTTTCTTACTACTCGTGTCATCATCATCACTATCGCAGGCGAATGACAGGAGAATAATCAACAGGCAAAGGGAGATTGCGGAGGCAGGATCACGATCAATCTAGCATCATGTCAATGCTCTCATATCTATTTTTTTTTTTTTGTGTAATACACATTGGGGGTGGGGGAAGGGGTGGGGGTTGTAATTTATGCAATATTGATAGGCTTTACTCCCACACATCCAGGATAATACTACAAGCCCATACAAAATGCTGGGATTATCGCTGTACGTTGTTTTCGTTTGACTATTCATCCGCTGGATGTGCGACAATGATTAACAAGCAGGAATAGCGGCTCATTCACTATCATAATCTCTTAAGAGGAATACAATGTTATTGTGTATTAATTCCAATCTGTCATGAATCAACTGAAACAAAATCTTGTCAGGTACATGATCCTCTTTGAAAATGCCATACAGGAAATTTAATTAGCATTATAGTAAACCAATTATTATTAATAACTTATAATTGGTGTTCAAATGATGTGGTATACTGGCATGTACACAGGACAGAAAGAGAGAGTGTCATACACTGTAGCCTAGACACTGTACACATCAACCCATTGGCTATGGGAACTGGATGTGCCCTGTGTTAACTCTATGGGATTTTCAAATCTTGGAAGGCAACAGGTTAACTTTCAATGATATTTCTGCATTTATAATTAAGAATCGCTGTCCATTGTATCAACAAATCAGTAACTCTTAACATGTCACTGGAGAGATTTTAAGACACTCCCTAACCCATTGAAGACAAGAAATGAGATATCTCGTCTAGAGGTCTATGGGAAAAACGTGTTAATGCAAAATCATATAATACAAAATGTAGGACATTTTGTTCTTTATTTGTAACAGAGGAGCAGCCCTCAATAAATCTCTCATAAAACTACTCAGGTTTATATTGGATATTTTTTTCTGCCAATTTAAGATTTTAGCACAGATTTGGGGTGAAATGGGAACAACACATCTCATTGATGATTTCACGTACCGGCGAATTGATTTGATTTGTTTGATATACGAGATTCGCTGGTATGTAATGTCACTGACGATTTATAATTTTTTTGAAATTCATTATTTCATAAAATTCATGTTAACTTCATAAATTGTAACAATACCAGAATAAAAATTATACCATTAGAAAGAGAATACTTTTATCTACAAATTTTGTACACAACACGTTTTACCAACATGCCTGTGTAAAAGGTTGTAGCTGTACAAAGTTGATAATGCACTCCATAGTCGCTCATTGTGGCATTCTTCAAAAAGGCTCAGCACGTTAAAGGTATTGGCTAACATTTACCACAGTTAAAAAAATCTGAGCTACATGATTCCCCATGCTACCATTGTCTTTGATAAGGTCTAAAAATGACGCCCTGAAAAAAAATTGTATTGCAAAATGATTATTTAGTGCTTTAAAAAGGTGAAAATCGTAAGTTGATCGGAATTTACCCGTCCATTTTCTCCCATAGACTTACTGTGTGTACACCTACGCTATTTAAACTCGCCCCAAGTTTTAATTGTTTATTCATGCACAACTTGCCATTGGCAGTGTAACTTTCCAAACTTTTTTATTCTAGGGTGTTTATTTGTCCATATGAACACTACTATGTAGTTCAGATATCAAAATTTGACAATTTTTTAAATTGAAGCTCCACGATGTTAGCCTATCACTTTAACCCTCTCAAGACTCCATATACTTTGCATGTGATATTTAAACAATTCAGGGAAAAAATTAAAATTTTCTTTTCGGGGGCTACTTTTCCTGTTTCAGTGCTTTCCAGGTATTCTGTTGTATTGAATCATATAATAATTTACGGGGGCTCTTTTGGCCATTTCGAAAGCGAAATCGCCCCGCGCCCCTGTGTATTTTTTCCCCTTTTAAACATGTGGTTATGAATGGGTTAAGAGTTAAGATCCTTACTGTGTCAGGAATAAACTCCTTGCTAAGACCAAAGTCAGTGAGCACCACGTGACCATCTTTGTCCAAGAGAATATTTTCCAGCTTGATGTCTCGGTAGATGATTCCCAACTGAAAAGATGATAATGATGCAAAGAGATGACAAAATATGATTAGTCTTACTTTAATAGCTGGAGGACACAATTTAAAAGACAAGAACTTTTATCAAATACATGCATGTATTCTTGTATTCACAGTTCCACAACAATTTTTTACCCTTTTGGTGGGGCGTCTGTCAATACATGCCACAAAATTCTATCACATAATAATCATCATAAAATTTTCCTTGCCTTCTGGGCAATCATAATGTGCATCATGGAAAAGTTGGTTCCAAATAAATGATACAAAACTTTTTTTTTCTTTAATTTCAAAGATTGTTAAATAATGAACATGATATTAAAGATAACAGTTCTTTAAATACATTGCCATATCAGTACTGAGGTGAAGAGTATTGAACGGGGGGGGGGGTGGTCTCATGGAGGTAACGCATTTACAAGAATTGAGCAGAAAATATTGACCAGGAACCCTAAGGTTCACATATCAGTTTGTAGCCAAACACAGATATGTGGTGATTAACCTTACTTGATCTCTGCATATTTGTGTGAAACATCTCCATTTCTTTATCATATATGTGTATTTAGAAAAAAAAAAAGTAATCTTACAAGTCCCAGCATTGTGCATTTGTTGATACTCTTTTGTGGTATGCATGTTTGGTTGAAAGAAAAGTTATTTTGATATAACTGCAATGTAATTTATTCTGATATAGTTACAATTGGAGAGATTTGTCTTTTTTTTGTACCATTTCACCAGTGTATGTATGACCAATAGGCTATAAGTGAAAAATGTTGGAAGACCAAATCTGGGGATATGATACATATTTTTTACCATTCTGATTTCATGTTTCAATCCTCCTCTTTTTTTTTCTTTTTTTTAAGTTTTGATGTGCAGAATATACCAAATCGCCACATTTTGGGTAAGCAAATCAACAACACATCTTTTAACGCATCAGATTTCTTGTAGAAAATTTATGAACACTGTCAAAAGTCTGCCTAGAGCTGTGGTTTGTAACCCATAGAGCCACAAACATGAAAATCGAAGTGCGGGACCAATAGAACATAGCAGTATGTGTAAATCGGTGTAACATTAATGATTAATGTTGAATAACATAACTATTTAAGGCAGAATGATTCAGCAACCTGTGGGTTAAAGGTGTCAGGGTGCAAGTAATAAAACAAATATTCCTTATCTATAATGTGAGAATATAGATAAGAACATTCATGGATGGGAATGATGGCTGTAAAATATTGTTTTGCTGTTTGCGAGATATCTTGGACACTACAGAATCTCACAGGCAATGGGTTAAGATTTAATTGAGATATGATGAGATACTATCATTGACCAAATTATATATTCAATACTCAAAATGCTGATTGTCTCTCAGCCCAACTTAGATATGTCTTTGTTTCTATCAAAATATACCTAAACAATAGCATTTGTTCAAAGTAAACAGAGCAGGCACAAATATAAACAATAATATTATTTTCATACCACGTATGCAACATATAGTAACTGAACTTTGGACATGCAGATCTGTAAATGAATAACAGCAAGTCAGACATTGCAGCAAGTTTGCTTTATTTGTCTTGGTCAATTGCTGCAGTGGCTTTATGAATGAACAAAAAAAAAGTTTGACAAATAATCTTATGACCATCAAATGACTGGCCTTGTTTATTCTATACCTGAATGATAACATGCGGTATTTTGAGGGCGGACATTCTTTCACACATATGTGCCACGCAAAGGTTTATTTGAAGGTACTGAGTATTAACAGTCATGGAAATTTACTGCAGTTCATAACCAGTTGGTATACTGTATATGTGTTCATGTATTTTTCATGACATCAACAAAAAGGAGGGGAAGGGCTGTCTTCTTTAGCTTAAAGTGTACCAATACCCTGGATAATTTGTTTGCTATGTAGAATATATTTGTAGAACGCCCTCTACAAAGTATTAGCACTCGTAATCACTCCGATTTTTCTTTATTGTGGTTTGAATGTAAATTACAAACAGTAAGTAAAAACAAAAATGACTTGGACTAGTCAATCAACCGATTCTATCAATCGATCGATCGCACTATCGATAATTTGTCCACGTACATCTTGATCATTAACACACAAACCAATTGTATCGATTCATGTAATTATATAAAACTGTCAGTGTGTATTTTGTAACCACCCATTATTCTCATTGGTTACCTGCATGGGGCCTGGTACATGTACATGTAGCTTCAAATGCTATAGCTCCTGTGAATTAATTACTTGCCAACTGGGCTTGTCCCTTACATTGTCAGTGAACAGAGAAGCAAGAGGCTATCTGGCCTCAACCAGGTGGAGCTGGGAGTGGTGATGGGTGGTGCTTAGGCTTAATTTTGTTTTAAATTTAATATTGTTTAACGAACATTGTATACAGCACCCTGAGCACTCTTTTGAGTGGATATATGCACAATATAAATACATGTACCCATTATTATTATTACATACACACACACACACACACACACACACACACACACACACACACACACAGACATAAACACATATGTATGTAGAATGTGCACAAATAGACAAACACAGACACAAACACACAGAAAAACTAACAAACATATAACAATCTGCTGAAAGTGATTAACTTATAAATGTTTAGGTAGGTGACAGTAATTTGGGTCAGTTGTAGTGCTCAACACCACACTTATGGATGTTACAACTAAACGTATGGACCAAGTTATTGATGTAGACTTTGGAGTCATTAACCCATCCCTTTCTGTGACCAAATTACTTTACTATGTTAATTTTGAGGATACATGTATGTAGGAAGGCATAGATCAAACAAATGCTTAGCCACAAATATGTGGTACCATATTCCTGCTTTTTATTTGGTTATCATATTCGAGAGAAGAAACCAACTCTACAATATTCAAGATAAAATCACACTTGACCTATATTTGTACTGTAACAATTCATATGCGTGAATGTTTACATTTGTCACTGGAAAAGTAATATGTGGTCTTCAAGGAATAAACTGCCATATAACAAGTGGATGACTAATACTCCAAAATGAAACAACAATGACAGAAATGACTGTGAACACAGTAATATGAGCAAAAGCCATGCAATATGACTAGGATTTACAACATTGTTATTTCCTTCATATAGTGGTATCTGCATACTATGCAAATATGCACAGGTAATACTGCTGTCACATTAAAGTTGATCCACATAGTTCTCCTATTTACGAACTAATGTACCTAACTGCTTACAGATAACATTAGCATATCTTTGATATGAAATAATAGAAGATGATGTTACCAATATCTGGGATGCTGGTACTAGTACAAAGAAAACATGAAACAAATGAAACAGTTGTACTGTTGTGAATTAGGTCAGCTGGTACATGAAGTAGTTCTTTAATCTCCTTGACCTCAATATGGCGATCAATACCAAATCATGTTTTGCCATATGGCTGCATTTATGTTCATTTTTACAACCAAATATGAGTTACATAATTATATAGAAGCACACATTTACATGTACATGTAGTTCGCACTGGTGTATTTGAATGTCACCTTGCACAGGCACAAAGAGATCCTAAAACCAATTTAGGGAATTGTTTGGGAATATTTTGAAGTGGTACTAAGGTTAGAAATATTGATTTTTTAATACAAGCACATTTAAAACCCATTGCCACTGAAATTCTGTAACCCTCCATAGAGTTATGGTTCCCATAATCAACAAATTAAATGCTGGAAATCATTGTACCTATATAACAAAAATTTCTGTATTTTCAGTTTCTTGAATAGTTAGGCCTGAACCCACTTAATTCATATAGCGAATCATGTAAAACAGTTTAAGTCTGAAAGTATTTATGAAGTTCACACAAGAAGAAAATGTTTCTGCAAACAAAATTAAAATTTAGGAAAATTTTTGCATACAAAACAAATGGAGGGTTGCTCGTTGTAAACGATACAGTAATTTCCATTTGTAATAATCGGAAGTATTTTCAAAATTAATATAATGTTATAGATATTTGCCCAATTTTTCTCAAATATTCACTGATATATCCCCAGATTTTTCAGCTTCCATTTAAAGTGACTTGCTTTCAAAAAGGAAATCCCTCATAAGATCTGTAAATGATTACTTGTATCTTGTTTAAACTTTAAAGATAAGATTGTGTACTTGCAGAACATGATTAATAACTGTTTTTGAACTTTCTATCAACAGATGGTATTCTAAAAATGTCACTATAATACAGAAGAAAGTAGTTGAAAACAACAAGACTCTTAGTTTTAAACAAATCCTCTACATAAATCCTCACGCTGACAAAGTACTAACACAGAAATCTATACATGTATGTGGGACAATGTCAATTGTGCATGGGGCTTGCAGTGGTAAATTCACCTGTTTGAACTGCCAATCCTACAACTATATTACATTTGAAGTGAATAAATCCCACATTATAATGCAAACATAATATAATTTCACCTGGATATCAATGAAATGTGGAATTTTGATGAAAGATTTTCCATCATTAACCAGTACTCTAGTTCCTCTTTAACATAATGCTCAGGCTGCTAATAAGGAGTTTCAGTTTCACAGTGTGACTATATGTACTGTATGTCGGCTTCTACACAATGGAATAATCCACCTCTATCCGTTTGACCTAATTTTGTGAATGTTTTTAAAAGGCTTTGATAAGCCTATCCTTAAGTTACTTGACAACTGTATTTGTTTCCATAGCATTATTTGAAATCAACCTTCATGCTCACATTTGTCTGTTTTGTTTGTTTTTGTTTTATTCTTGTTGTTCGATGTTATCTCAATATTCTTATTCAGCAAGGTATACATTCATGATTGAATATATTGTAATGCAATTTCCTAATTCTCCATTTCTAAACTGCGATAGTCAGTATCCAAGTTTCTACGATGACGAATGCGAATGCAGACTGTTCCGCATCAGGACATTATTCAGGAACACAATCGGTTGTTTACATCCAAGTACCCATTTCTGGCTACCAGAATAAACATTAATCACTACACAAGTATGGTTGACTAATGTTCCAGGAAAAGGACGACGGCAGATCGAAGTACGCAAGTGTCACAGAAACATAACTTAATTTACAATTGATTCGACTTCGGAGCCCTACAGCAAATCGGCAATTGACTTGGAGTACTCCCATGCCTCTGACGACTTCGGGTCCAATCTCGGATTACATATTTGTGTTATGAATTGATCGTCAAAACAGCACACTTCCCGGGAGCAAATGCTTGTGGAATACATTGGTCTAGAACTCTAGATACTCTTATTATATTGATGTTTGAATTTGGTAGTTTGAGATCAAGAATTTTTACAACATCATAAAAGGTTGGAATATTATCTGGGGTGATCCAGAATAGAATGACGTCCGTCTATACTTTGGCTATCATGGTTTGCCGATGAATGTATTGTATGCAGCTGTTCAGTAATCAACACATCAAGTGGCTCTTTGCAGAATGTTTTAAATTACACTTAGGGTCTCTTTCGAAAGTTTTGGACACTTGATGTAGCTGCTTACTTTACATTCAATTTCCTAGTGTTGTTACTTGCAGAGAGGGAAAGACTAGTGCAATATTGTTAATGTACTTACATGGAAAAACTAGCCCTTTATTAGCATATTTTAATTGATATTACAACAAACCACAAATGAGATTTTTGTATCACTCTAACCAGCTGTTATTGAGATGTGAGGAAACTTTTTCAAACAGTAGCATAGATATTCAATAGCATTATGTATACATATCTACATCATATGTATATATATCTACATCATATGTATATATATCTACATCATCCCAAATAAAATTGCCCTAACCCTCTCAGTACCATGGCAACAAAACCTCAGGGGCTCTGCATACCGATGTGCTGAATGTGGTACTTAAAGGATTGAAGGGAATTACCACAAGTAGTTTTATTTTCTATGCTGCTACAATCCATACAAATAACACTAGGTGCATTCACACTTACAGCAAACTTCACGAAGTTTCACTTCCCGAAGATTAACTCTGCGAAGTTTGGTAATGTGAACACAAACTTCCCGCGAAACTTCCTGCAAAACTTCTTGCGAAACTTCCCACAACTTTGTAGGAAATTTCCCAAACATCGAGAAACTTCCCGCGACATTTTGAGTGTGAACACAAACTTCGGGAAGTTATACATGTATCCTGTGAGCCTCAGCGCATTTCCAGTGTGGGGACATAATTAATGCACACCGTACATGTACACAAACATGTAGTTGAATACGTTATGACTTGAGTATACCACGTAGTTCAGATATTTACATGCGTTTTGTATGCAGCAACATAAGTACGTCAAAACTCATTCAATTTTTGTGTGAGCTTGGTTCTTTCATGAAAATAAATATGAAGTATAAAGGACATTGGAGCATCGTGGTTCAAACAAAATTCCTGATCAATCTGTGGAGCAAAATCTCAGTACATTTTGATTGTTTCCACATGTTCAGTGCATTCCAAATCTTCAAGAAGTTTCACGAGAAGTAAATCTTCTCGAAGTTTTACCCCAGTGCGAACGATCAAGCCAAACTTCGCAAAGTCTTCGAGAAGATAAACTTCGCGAAGATTTGTAATGTGAATGCACCTACTGCCAGTTAACACTCGGGACAGCAGGCATTCTCGGTGGTCTAGTGGTTATGATGCCTGTCTAGTAATCTGGGGGTCATGGATTCAAATCCCCAACCGAGTCCACCTGTGATTTCTTGTTTGTTCACAGTGACTCAAAATGACCTTAGTTTAGTGTTTATTTTGCGTCATGAGAAGCAATACAAAAAAATACCATGCGTTGATTATTCTATCGATGCAATAATTATAAATTATTCACCATTACGATTAAGTTGTGATCAATCTTAATTTCACTTTGTTTGTATCAATCAAAAATATATCTTGGGGGAAGAAATCAATAATGATGCTATTGATGTGAGTAAAATTACTGAGCATGAGCAATGTGAACAATAATATATATATATTTGTAATCTTTCTATACAAAACAGACAATATTAGAATTATTATGTGCTGTTATATTGTTAATTATTTCTGGTGTGTTGATTTCCTTTAGAAATGCAAAACATACAAGGCCCACTCCCATCTTCCTTAAACAGGGTATATGTCCATCGTTTTGGCTCATTTATACATGAACTGGAAAGAGACCCAACAAACAGGTACTGTATTCTGATATATGTACCACCCTGAATATCCCTCCCAAATTTGAAATATCATTATGGTGAAAAATGTCTTTAATTACACTACCTTATTTTATTTATTTAAAAAAAAACATTTCTACAGAACAATTATAGAACATTGTCAAAGGATAAAAAAAAAATGATTTCGACCTTGCCGGAACTGACTTTTCTCACTCAGGAAATATCGCAACAAAAGAAAGCGACTGAGGCTTTGACATATGGCCAAAGTAAACACACACCCAACAATTACCAATATTTTCATTTCCAAGTACCAGTACCATGGAACTAACCACATTGTAATCCTAAAGATACAATAATGTATCTTATTCTTAACCACAGATTAGGATGACCTTGAAATGTACAATAATTTACATTATTATGTCTTTAGAATCTTCCCTCCTATATTACTATACAAAAATCGAAGGACCCAACAAAAAAACGTGTCCTGAGCCAGCTCGAAGCTTGTTTGCTATTACGCATGCGTAATAAGGGCCAGGGATCCAATATGGGAATAAATTGGGCATCCAATTTATTCCCATATTGGACTCCTAGCCACTACGCATGCGCTGACGTAATGATGCATTGTGGCAAACGATAAGCCGTCAGTTGAATTTTTATTTGCAACACAGAGTGGGATACGACAATGTGTTACTAGCACATCCATGTTTTTAAACCATTTTTATAGTCACAAATAGGTTTATGATTACAATTAGATAGAAATTAGTTTACGTATTAGTGTTACGGGTGCATTACAAGATAGAGTTAACTTATAAGAAGGGCCACAGGGTTTGAGATTCAGAAAATTTATGTTAGTTATACCTCAATCTGTGCTGCAAATAAAAATAAAATCGCAGGGCTAGGCGAGGCTTGGCTGACTAGCTAGCTACGTGTGCTGCTGCGCAAGCTCTGGACGTACGGTACACGTAATGTTAGCTAGCTAGCTCTAACGTTAGTTCTTGTTTGTAAACAAGTCAAGATGGTGGATTCTACTCAGATTTGAAATGTTTTATCTCTAAATTTGGAACATTTTCCCGAACTCTTTTCCATTGTGAAGGTGCGGAACCGAAACTACATGTAGATCTACTTGATTTGGGACATCCTTGCTGGTAAGGTAATTCTCAAAATGTTAAATTGAATGCATTCCAAACTCCTACAAAGTCTGACGTTAGTAGCGTACATGTAGATCTATTTAGCCTAACGTTAAATTATCATGTACCCGGATGTGGGAAGATCCTAAAAACAAAATAATTATAAAATTGGATTCTTCATCTTCGTTCAATACAAAATTTATTGGTCTCGCTAGGAGTTGAAAAATATTGGGCTCGACTTCGTCTCGCCCAATATTTGCCAACTCCTAGCTCGACCAATAAATTTGTGTATTGGACTCAGTGAATCCAATTTTATATCAAATATGACCAAGAATTTGTGGAAAAGCATTAACAAGTTTGGTTGTACAAACTTGCTTACAGATGATTTTGTTCAAATCCATCATATATTTTCACTAAATATTACACATACATTTGTGGAAGTAGGACTAACCAATTTTCTTGAACAAATTGACTCATAGATTGTACCTTGAAACTGATGCTTATAAATTGTTTAGAGTATAAGTCTTGGTAATATACAACAATTAAAAGACGAATTGAATAACATTTTATTCTAAACTTACATTTTGTTGTTGGTGTGACAAAATCTTAGTATTAATATTAAGTGTCCCCCCCCCCCCCCCGAGAAAACAATATGGCTACCCGTCAGTCACTGTTACAAATGGGATAGCCTCCTTTTTACCAAGTGACAGTGTTTCTAAATGTATATTTTGAGACTGAAATGAGGGACTTGGACAGAATAAAGACATTTCCCCACATGTATTGTCACTCCAATGATTTGTCACTTGCAAATAGGCTAGGGGATCATCAGGGGAATAAATTTGTCATGCACATGCAGAAAAGCCAACTAAGTTTATGGTGCGAAGTCCTTTTCCCATTCCTAAACTGTTTCATACACGTATACTCTGATCTCATGACTACATCATGTGTAAATATTTAAATATAGGCACCAATAAAGATATTTTTGGTAAAAGAAGATTATACAAATAATGCAGATATCATATAGAAAAGTACACACCAATTCTGGAACAAGTAAACATAATTTAATTTCATCTGTGGTTACTTCTAATCTCTGATGTAAATATATCAAACTTGATAATCTACTCCCCATTTATGCCGGCAAGTGACATGC
The DNA here is from genome assembly GCA_001188425.1 of Eucidaris tribuloides. NCBI lineage: Eukaryota > Metazoa > Echinodermata > Echinoidea > Cidaroida > Cidaridae > Eucidaris > Eucidaris tribuloides. Next base: position 14,116 of record JZLH01S0204939.1, read on the forward strand.
CACAACAAGCTGAAGAGGTTCTAACTTCATGCATCAAAAATGCATAATATAGTGTCCTGGACATATCTGAAAAGTTGATGTGACTGTTAGTGTCACTTAAATTTGCTTGGTAGTAGAGCATGATTATTACAACAAAGGTAGCCAAGCTTAGGCCATCAGAACCAATGAATCATAATTCATGGTACTTTCATCAATTTACCTCTAGTACTGCTACGTATACATACAGTCCAATGTACTTGATTGCTATTGGGGCAATTAAGGGTTTAGTTTTTGTAATACTGATGGGGGGAAAAGGTCCCCATTAAATGTGATTGGTAGAATTAGTGATTTAGCAGGTGGTTATGTTTTCATGGTCCGAAAGGACAACAAATAGCACAATATTCTAGTTTCATGCTGTCATAGTACATGTACCATCATTTCCAAGATGGCTACCCTACCCCAAAACTGGTCAATTATTATCATAACCTTTAATCTATATTCACATATTTCTTTCTTGTGACACAATGACACTTCAAATGTCATTAAAGGTGTTAATAATCAGATTGACAATTTTACTGATGATTGTGACAATTTTACGGATGATTGTGTAAATATTTTTTGTATGTTTTCACAACACATGTGAGACTTTTGCTTTTAAATTGGCCAAAGCGGTTGTCTGAAACAAACGACAGTTTAAAGGCAGTTGATTAACAGTCAGATAAACTTTTGACTATCAGCTCTATTTTGATCAATAAACCAGTTTACTTTATATCATATTCAACTTTATGGGTTTTTCATCTTTGTGGGCCTAGTAACAAGCTATTCCATAATCTGTTTACTTGGAATCCAACTTGCATAAATTAGTTGTTGCTATGTCGAGCAAGTTTCAGGCAAGCTCTCAGGTTGTTATGGACAACCTTTGTTTAAAACAAGTATACATAAAATTAGTAACCTGGTGTATTAGGAATGTATTTATATTCCTGAGTTTGCAGAATCTTGTATCCCCCAAATGGTAAATGTTCAGGACAGACAAAACACATTGCTGCCTTACCACAAAAATAAATGGGAGAGCAGTCTTTTCACCGTAGTCTTTTCTTGATATACAGACATTAGGACATAAAAAAATCTGGTTTGATATAAAAAACATGACATAAAAACCCCATTTTCAACAAATTTGAGATATGAGCTAGGTTTTGCCATCCCTACTGATGATATTTTGTTTTTGTTCTAGTCTGTGGTAAGTTGATATATTGTTTTTGTTCCAGTCTGTGGTAAGTTGTTCAAAGAAGATACACCCCATGCACATTCATGCTTGCACATTGAACAAAAAATAATAAATTACTCTGAAATACTACTTATTAGATGTACTGCAATATTGATCAATGCCATTAATAGAAGCATCAATATGTGATAAGCATGTTTATTGAATGTTGTGTACTTATAACTGTGCCACTCCACATACATTTCATTGCATTATGTATGATTCTAGGCTATTTCTAGCACACACATGTGGTAC
>JZLH01S0204956.1:37643-47975 GCA_001188425.1 Eucidaris tribuloides
TGGGCTGCAATATTAAAGGTTAGTGACATCATTGGGAACTCTTGAAAATGCCTCAAGAACCAAATGGGTTGAAATATATACCATCTGTTCACTAGCAGATGTGGATCTCCCACCTGGGAGGATTTGTCTGTAATTTGTTTACTTAAGGAGAATCAAGCATAAACATAGGAGTATCTTATTCTTTGCCGGGTAGGATAAAAATAAGCCCCATAGAGAGCCACACAGCAGGTTTCCATGCTACTAGTGATATTGACATTGTTTGTTTTAGAATGAGTGAACGTTTGACTACAAGATTTTCACAGGAGAAGCCTTGCACATTTTTCTTGATTCTAGAATAGTATTACCCTAAGTTGAGGACTACCCCCAATCATGTCATTTACCTTTAATGTGAAATTTTCCAAAAAAGTTTGACATGTTAAGAGTTAAAATGTAATTTAGTGTTCTGATTCACCATGTGGATGTGTGTCATGGAGTGATAGACTTTTTGTGCAATTTGACCCAATTGCAGATCGAGTCGGCGGACTCGGCGGGTTGGAAACTCTTCAGCAATTCATGATTTCAGATTAATAAACCTATATGAAAACAAATTAAAATGCAAAGAAATGGTGATTTTGCAAAGATTCATATCAGAGATATATAGTAAGGCTTTGGCTTACCGAGACCTAGTTCATTTCAAATTTGCATGTAGCAATTTACAATTTACATGCATGTCTAGTGGAGATGTTAGAATTAAGATTGATTGGACTGATCAATTCTGGGAAACTAGGTTTCTTAATACGTTTTAAATAGTTTTTCAAGAATTGTATATATTTGTGAGAGGAAATGAAGATCAGAAATACCTTGCAAGAGATTCTGTTGATTAGAGAAATGGACGATAGGCCTAAAGTGTCTGCACCCCTCCCTCCCCCCAGAAAAAAAAAGAAAGCCAGGCAAAACTACAGTAGATTGTAAAAGTTACAAAAAAATACAACTTACCTTTTGTTAGCAAATGCTTGTTTACTTTTGTTGACACGATTAGATATATATATTTACCTGATGTTTATTAATCAATAATAATAATTTAACGTTCTAATGACCAAAGTGGAAGTCTACCAGCTATTAAGGGCTATATATATGTAGTATGTTTTGTTATATTTTGGATGAATCTGATGATATATCATGGTTTTATTTGCATATAGTATATAGGATCATAGGATGAATAGATGTAAAATATGTATTAATATAATTATTATATATTATGTATTAGAGCTATAGTATTGTATATGTATAGTAGTATCATATATAGAGTTAATAAGTACAGCAGTATAGATATAGTAGTATGTAGGAGTAAGTAGGGAATTGGTATACCCTATACTCACTATTGTATACCTCATATACTACCCAACCTAAACTACATATACTTCACTACTACGTACACTGAGTACTGAACATCGACCTCTACTACAGACACTACCACTAAGACCTATCATACACAGTACCTAGCCGTACTACTACATACGTACTACTATCTACGGAATAGCCTAATCACTGCAACTACTGAACTGACTATCCCTATATTATACACTACGCTACATATGCCACCTTGTTCGGTAATATTCTATTCACATATCATGTAGATGATCAAAATCAGGGAATTTTAAAAATGACCATTATTGAAGCTAAGAAAAAATGAAAGATATGAGTCTTGTGTTATGTGCAGCCTATATTAAATTGATAAATGGACAAAAACATTCCTTGAGCCTCAATGTAGTCTTTTTGAAGCGTCGTAGACATACGTACACGTATATAAAATCATTGCTGTGTTTGAGGAATAGAAACTTTTTAACTTAATTTTTATTCTGTATTTTTCATAATTATTGATGTAAGATATCTAAATGATTATGATTTGTTAATTTGTGATGGAAACTGTTACTACTATTTCATTCTTATTTGTTGATCATCATCTGTGTATATTTAGTGACGGAAACTTCATCGGTTAAGATTGTAAAGTTAAATCTTTATGTTCTGCAGTTTATGAACGTCAATGACTAATTCTAAAAACTAAATCCATTTCGATGCGCATGACGACAGCTTATTCGCACGTCATTACCCCCGTCTACAGCATCAACTCTCAATATGATTTTCCTGAACTCTAAGAGACTGCGTATTAATTTTTCGTTTTCAGAGGATAGCCGGGCACGAACCATGTCAACAGCCCTAAATAGAAAAACAAAAGATTCCGGGGTGTTTTCAGCGATCACAGATGCACGAGTCATTTTTACCTGATGAAGAATGTCCGATCGTTTGCTGGAATCATAAGCTATATAATAGTCAGCACATGACACGGGGATTTTTTTCATCTCGAATGCGATTTCAGACGCGGCAGAAATTGAACGTACATGTATCCTCTTGCGGGCTTTACTGAAAAATATGTTTGAATCTTCACGCGTTCCATTAGTCGCTTTTGATCTCAAATATTTAGCTAAAGCAGTCATGTATTCTTGTACTTAATAAGCCACCCCACTTTCACGGCAAACACAATGATAGAACTGGACTGGGGGAGCAGCGACCTGGGGGGTCGGATGCGGAGTCGGTATCCCCGGGGAGAGGCCGGCTGCCGTCGCCCCAAAGAAGAATGTAATGGTATACCATTCAAATTGTAACAACTGATACGAAAAAAATTAATTTGGGAGAATAATTTGGAGAATGTATCATGGATGGGAAGGCACTCGAACATAACGTAATAAAAAAAATTTTTAATAAGAAAATCAATGTAAGCTTCAAAGATTATAAACAAATTTGATAACGTTGGTGGTTCTGACAGAATTAGTGTGACCCCGGTCATTTCGCACTGATACAGATAATTAATGTTCGGAGTCAGTAATATTACGCGTATATACATCAGAATAATTTAACAAACGGAGGGGGGGGTAATCCGACAGAATAAATAGCAAAAACGAAATATGTTCTTTCGATTCTTCGGTTATCTCGCGGTGATTTGGTTTATATATATATACTCATAAACTTCTCGTCTTATGCATAACGCGCCTTGAGCGTCCTTAGCAAAGCTGCGGAATCAAACCTGTCAGAATGAACAAGTGGGGTTGCAATCAACATTTTGAACGTCGGCGCTTAAACGTATAGCCTATCAGGTAACAGTATGGTTGGCCAGAAGGGCATTGAAAATTAAACTGAAGTTGTAACTTGAAAACCTTGGCTGTTGTTTTTTTTCAAGAAAAATACAATATCTTTATCTGTCAGCTATACTTTCATGGTGAAAAGCAATTGACAAGTTACACTGATTTACAAGGAACCCAGAAGCGATAGCCTAACGGAATGATCGTCACCTACAAAGTAATCAGGTTTCTCTTCCGTCCCCCCCCCCCCCCGTAAAAAAAAAAAAAAGTTTGGATATCAAACCTGCTTCGCTAACTGCAGGATTTACTGAATCGCCCACATAAGTAGCAATAGTGGAGACTCACGCGTAATTCAAAATTAAACAGTATTATTGCACGAAATTCCTCCTCGCATAAATCGATCACCCATGTGGCATACTTTTGCATGTCGCCATTTCTACAATCATGCAAAATTTAAATTCAGTTCGTCGCACTGCTTATACACCTATGTCAATTGTACAGACGCACCCCTCGACACCCGATGGTGAGCGGCTCACTTTGTCACGTGAGTCGGATTTGCCATTACACCATCTGACGCGCTTGTGTCTCGACCTATGTACGGATCCATTTCTTACAACGACTGTGCAAGGCTCATTTAAACGTATGACAAACTGACGCACCCCATCACATGCTGTGGAACAAGCAAATGCTTCCATGCGTACCTGCGTCATTATTGTTTGGTAAGATGACCACATGACGCACCATCTTCCGGTCGCGGGTGCGTGCTACATTGTAGGTGATTTATCAACGGAAAGCGACCTGAATACTTTGAAAGATACCACAAAACGCTTTTTCGTCTGGAATACAAAGTTTCAAACACTCGCTCGAGAAATTACTTCGTAAGTTTTAACCAAATAACATTCACACAAGACATACTCCTCGAACTGAAAACGTGTAAATGGTGTATGTTATGACCAATTATTGTAATTAGCTTTTACCGGCGCTTGGCGTAATATCACGGGTCGCGCGGGGGGGGGGCACTCGATCTTACATAAGTGATACCTATGTGCCCGCCCCGCCAACATCCGAAACTCCGGGGCACCCCTGCGAACGCGCTTGAGCGAACAAAGGGGTCTCTGCGCAACCGGAGCCCTACACGCCGCTTCACGAAACCCCTCAAACATCGCCTCATCGCCCCTGTACCCCCCCGCTCTTCGCGCCTGAACAGGCCCCACCATGCTCCCTGGCTCCTCCGGCCGACCGCGAAAAATAGAACGAAACCGGCAAATTGGGCGTCTTTGGAACCGGGAAAAAAATCAAAATTTCTTCTTTGACTTCTGAAATTGAGATGCTGTGGAACGGAATTTGGGCTGAAAATGGGGAGTCTCACCGCGCACATACGTCACAATATACGAATACCCCCCCCCCCCCCCCGGGATACGGGTTGAGCGAAGGATGAGTACACCCTCAATGGTTGACTCGCGTTCGCCTAGCTGCACCTAAACATGAAAAGTCGACACATTTCTCTTTGTATACATTGTGTCATGATATTAATTGTTTGAACCATTCATTTTACTATAATAGATAATAATATCAATTAAATAATGTAATTCATAATCATGTTATATACTGAAATAATTATAATAATATAATACAATAATAATCGATAATACCAATGTTATCATCAATGATCATAATTATTATACACATTTATTTTATATCAGTCATAGAATCAATCATGTTTAACTTCATGACAGGTAACACCAAATTCCACTCAATTTCTCGCAATCAATAATGCCCGTCGTGTTATGCATGTCAAACGTCACATCAATCAGCAATATCTTGAGGAAATCAATGATTGACATGCCAGGCAACTAGCTTGGCCCAGACACGTTGATATCACGACATCTGTTAGGATTAAAAGTTGGCAATTGTTATTTCTCGAAAGCACGATGTTTTTTTTTTGTATTTTATATAGTGAGAAAACCAGACGAATACAATATCTGTGTCTGTTATTTTGAAGTCGTGAGAAGAAGGTCCGTCTTCATGGGTTCTTACAGAATCGATGTGGATATTCATTGTCATAGAAAAAAAATGTATGTCTTATTTCCGAACTGACAATGATCATAAGATGCAGGGCCGCGGCATTTGGAGGGACGAAGTGGAGAATGATAATGGAAGGATGTAATTTTGACTCAATCTTGAAACAGTGGCTTGCTGGCTGAACAGACCTACGCAAGCTGCCTCAAAATAAAACAAAGATTCTGGCCTTTGTTGTGTATCGTTTCAAACGAATCGTTTGTTTTTTATGTTCTCAGTGTATTTCTGTATGATGACATGAATTACCTGACCACTTATTATTAGTGATAATGTTCTATTTTACTGTTAATTATCTAATGTTTTATGGATTTTGATAATCATTCATTACATTATTTAGTAGTATTCATTATTACACTGTGATTTTTATTATTATTATTATATTATAATTATTATTATTAGTAAGTATATAAGCTAGTAGCTATTTTTATTTTATTATTATTATTAGTAGTAGTAGTAGTAGTAGTATTTTTATTATTATTATTATTATTACTACTACTACTATTATATCATTATCATTATTATTACACATTATTAAATACATATTACGTCAAATATTTTACATTAAATATTTATAACCAACATCATTGTCATCACATTCATGATCATCAATGACTCATTAATCATCACCCTATCATCATAACAAACACCACATCATCAATGATCAGACTAATCATTCATTAATTATCGACATCATGAAACATTTCATGATCATAACCATCATCATTATCATGCATCGTGATGATCATCAATATTGATATATGACGCTGGCAATTTTCCAATTCTTCGATCCATGTCCAAATCATGTTCCCCACATGGTGAGCGTCAACAGCTTATTCGCAGCCGACTGCGGGCCCAAATGGATTGAACATTGCCAAAACAACCAACTTCGGTCAAGACATCTGACTCCATTCATTGCACCTGTAGTGGATTAAAAGAGGCATATGTTAATAAACGCACCACTTTTTTATGACAGAGGAAAGAAAGTACTCGCAGTCGTGAGAAAGAAGAACATAATCTATGATAATAGTAACGTCTTGCTTATGCTAGTTCCACCGCCGATCTGTAAACTCGATCAGGCCCGATCAAGCCAGTTTGGGGCAAACTGTACTTGGGGACGGCATGTAAGTACAATATTATTCGACAATACCGTTCAAACTTGTTTCACATATCAGCTCTCCTCCAATCCTTGTTCATTTGCTAATAACACAACATTTTGGAGAAAATATTGGCCCAAAATGACGAGTGTGGCAAGCGATTGATTATCTGTCGGGCGGTCTTCGCGTGCGGTATTGGCGGTGAACAGAATTCGTGCAACTCGACCCATGCAGCAATCTATCCTTGATCACGCAGCCACACGGCAAGTTAGCCCAAGTAGAGGGTACCGAATTATCCGGTCGAAATGTTGAGGGTCGAAGTTGTCACGATTTCTGCTGGCCTAGTAGCGCCGCGCGAAGACCCGCGCAATAAGAACATCGCTCAACCACGTTGTCATTTTGCCAATATTTTCGTCCAAAATGTGTGTATTTCATAAATGAACAAGGAGTGGAGAGAGCTGATATGTGAGAACATGTCAAGAATGATTTTGAATGTATTTCCGAACTATATTGTACTTACACTTGCCTGGTCCCCTAAAGCGGTTTGCCCATTTAATGAGGCGCCTGGTTTGGTCAAGCTCGGCAAGGCAATCAGAACGTATTCGACGCAAGCAGACCGAAGCCGATCATGCACTTGCAGATTGACGCCTGATACCACCGAACCAGGCCGAACGAGGCCAAATTGGCTTGATCGCCCTGATCGATTAGACAGAATCGGCGGTGTGAACAACCGCTAGCAATTATTAGTGCAAGGGTGGTGTGGATGAGTCCGTTCGTATGAGGTTTGTTTCATCTGTTCTTATAAACCGCATTATAAATGTTGATGTCTATCAATTCATTTCTGCTTTTTTCCCGGCCGTACTGCAAGTAAAGCCTGTGGTGAATTTTCATTTGGATGGTATATTCATGAGATAGACAGCTGTTGCATTAATCAGTCAGTTTCTTAGTCCAGGAAAGACGTGATGCAATTATGGGATTATGCAATTGCCCCGTGACGATTTTTACGTAAGCATGAATGAAAAATGTGAAAATGTATTGGTACACTATTGACCGTTCCAATGATGATTGGTGGGTGGTGACCGTGGCCGTGGTAGTGGTTTGTGTTGATTCGATGAGATTAGTAGGCCCTATGTTTGAACTTTATTATAATGATCCACAAAAATTGGTGGTGGTGGTGATGGTGGTAGTGGTGTGGTGACGACGGTGGATAATGTCGATGGAGAGGCTTGGATGGTATGATCACGATGATTGGGTGTATGATTAAATTGGTGATGTCGGTATGAAGATTGGTTTACTGCACGACATCAAGTGTAATCTGTCCCGATTTGGGGAGTGGGACGGTAAATGGGTACTAATAAGTGCTTGTTTATTTTATTGATTTATTTTTTGTGTGGCTTATATATTTATCAATTGATTCTTGTTGTTATTTTAATCATGAAAATCAACAAGATGTGGGAAACAAGTTGGCCATTAAATCATTACATAAGTCACGTTCGTAAGAAATAATAGACAAATTGAGGATTACACATTCAGTAAATCAATATTCAATGCATGTAATCATAAACATTTTTAACGTGGCAAAGTAAATATTTTCGCCACAAAATCACCGCAAATAAATTGTTTGCACAATTTTATAAAATTTAAAATATCAATTTCATTAGATACATTTGAAGCTCACAATGGCACAATTCCAATCATACTTTGTAGTTGCAAAGAAACATCGAGACAAACGAACAGACACCAGAACAACAATTAGAATGAGTAAATCCAGGGCATATATCAAGTACAAAATCGCCAAACGACAGACACGAAAACACAACAATAATAGCCAGAAAATCAAGGGTGATAATAATTTCGCATGCGATGCAACCTGTTTGGGTTAGCCGAGACAAAATACGATCAGATCAAAGAATCATAAAGGGATCACACTTGCATTTTAGATAAAAAAGTTGACACCAAACTTTATTAAATGAATATTACCTACGAAAAATCTTCCTTTTCAGCCCCAAAGAAGAAACTTCTCATAAAGTGTGTCATGCCGCAGCCGCCCGCCGCCCAGCAGTGCACCGGGCAGCTATCACACCGGCAGGCACTCCAACCCCGAAATCACCGGGACGTTCGCGCGATGGTTATGCCGCAAAACGGGGATAGATGTGTCCGTTTGCGGCTATGGTCAGTCTTGACCACTCGATTTCATTGTCAGCGCATTTCATTTCAGAGCTGATAGGGTTAGTGAGGATTCAGTTACTTGATTGAAAGACTTATTGATAGACTGCGTGAATTTTATATTAGATCGCAAAAATGCTTAGGCCTATTACGGCCGCAAACCGGTGATATCCTCATTATTATTTCATACTTCAATGACTAAAGAACAGCCCGGAGTGTCAGAGGTAACAAAAAGAGGCCTATGGACATGTGCAAAACTAACTCACATTGATATGATTGTGTTGCCTACACTTTCGAGTAATAACTACCACGTACTGCAGTTATTTCACAGAATAGCTTAAGGGCTACGAATAGATGCTTTTGTTGTGTGGCAAGAGGAACATCGAGGTGAGGGGCTAACAGTGTGGCTTATGAATTGATGAGGCGCGTGGCTGTATACGCGTCTCGGATCGGGAGGTTGGATGCGAGCAAGTGTCATGAATGAATGATGGAAGCCAGGTTTGAGCGCAGCCAGACGTGGTAACTACTCCGCTACTCACAGATATTTATGTGGTGGTGATTTGATCTTGAGCTATGTCTGAGTTTGTGTTGCTATACTGTGTAGCTCCAGATCATCAATTAAATTGGGCTGGGAAATTCTAACTCAACGGCTGTGGAATGGGCGAAAACCGGTACACATATATTCTAAGATGGTACATTGTTAATGGTTGCTTCTCAGACAAAGTGGCCAATCGCAGTTTAATAAAAAAAAAAAAATACATGGCATTTCTATTAACGGCCGTCTCGCGCGAATCACCGTCGCGAGTGGCCGCCCGCGCAGCTGGTCAGTGATTCAAGACCGTGTACGCGTAAATTCAAGCAAGCCGTTTTCGACGCGCCGGTGACGTGGTGGCTAACGGCTAATGGCTGTTTTGTTTTTTCAGATTAAACTTGTAAGTCTAGTGTCTCCGTCATCGATTTAATCCAGAATAGTGCAGTCGAGGTACTTGTACTTTTTGTGTAGTTTTTGGTGCGGGCCAGCAGATTTTGAAGGTGCAGAGCATGACGGCTACAGCTAGCAGGCTTGTGTTCATTGTCGACGCTGTACCTAATGCAGTCTCCCAGGTTTCGGTCGCGCGCCGCTAAGCCGCCGCAGATTTCCCGCTGGGAATGGAACTTCGATCGTTGCCGGCGCTTAGCTGATAGGTAAGCACGCCAGTGCGACGTCGGCTGCGCGTGTTTTAGTGACACTTTTCCGTCCGGGCTGCGTCGCTCGGCGTTTTGAATAAATCTGTGGGCCTTATAGATATTCAAACTTGTATGAAGTGTGAATAGTTGAAGGCGACTTGATACTGTGTCAGCCACTATTAGTGTTGTCTGGTTGTTTAGTTAGTCGAAAATTCTTTGTAGCGGCGACAGATTAGGGGATGACTTGGACAGGATCGCGACTGGGCGGCAGGGGAAGCAAGAGTTGTGGGTCATGGAAAGGGCAGTGGCGTGGCCGACTGTTCCCAATCTGTCCTATAAGAATTTTAGCTTTGCAGGAGTTATCCCACATAAACCAGTGTCCAAAGTCACCCCAAGTTCCTAGAATCTAAAATTTGTCATAGCATATTTGCATTCTGCTATTACTGCACATAAAACTTTGCAGCAAAAAAAAAGATAATGCAGTTCTTATTTATTTATTTATTTATTTATTTATTGAGCCTTTATTTTGAGCGGGTTACCCCATCAGTAGTTCGATTACTGTTATACCTCGGGGACCTGCATCCAACGATATAACATCATGTAAACACAGAAATACAATATATAACAAAAAATAAGAGAGCGCCATACACATTCATATAACATAGCGTTCCTCACATAAACATCCTACAAATATAACTAACATATCTAAT
>JZLH01S0204972.1:5930-16018 GCA_001188425.1 Eucidaris tribuloides
GCAAGGTTGTGAAGTCTGGTAACGTCGAAGAACTGCGGAAGTTACTTGGTGACCTTGGACCTGATGACGTAATTGATTCTATCAACGAGCATGATGGGAAGGGTTACAGCGCACTTCATCATGCGGCACACCACGACAATATCGAGATGGTGAAACTCCTGATAGAGCAAGGCGCTGGTAGGAAAGTTTTTCCTCTCCTATAAACCCCTCAAAAAAGTTCTGCAACTCAACTTTGAGTGTTGATATTTCTCTTGGTAATATAGTTTAATTATTGATATAGGTATCATTGAAAAGCCTGTTTATTTCCATTTACAAGGATACCTCAATTGCCGTGATTATGGATTCATGGAATGTGCAAGACATTTTAATATGGGCCCAAGTCAAAAGTGAAAAGCTGCAAAAATGCATACTAGTTCAGCATGCATTTGTATGGAGAGTGAATCGTGTTTAATGATATTGTGATGGTTTTTAGTGAAGTGTCATGGTTGATCGATGGAGGGGACTTGCAAAATTGCCAGAATTTCACAATTATCGTAATACGTGTAATTTCACAACTATCATAATGATTTCACAATTATCCACTTAAATCTCATTTCATATTCAAAACAAAATGTGAAAAAACATAACACAACACTTCGGTAAAAACCATATAACATTAGACACAATCCACTCTCCATACAAATGAATGCTGAACTGGTGCTGATAACAATGCATTTGGCAGCTTTTCAATTTTGACTTGGACCCTTATTTAAATGTCTTTGTTGTTTGGGGGTAGGGTTGCAAAGGGTTGGAAACTTTCCGTGGAAAGTTTCGGGAATTTTCAATGGGGTGGAAATTTTGGGAATTTTGGGAATTTTCATATTTAGCGTATTTAATGGAAAATTATTTTATTTTTGGAAAATTTCATCAGTAATGTGTTGTATAGCACTTCTTCACATGAATGAAATAGTTTAACCTCTTTTTTGGCTTGACTGAGCCTTTGATAAGGATAAAATCAGCCCAAATGAGAGACTGCTAACATTACACACATCACTCATGGAGGAGATGTACACTGAAGTGTGAAAGACGATATCTGATCCCACATTGTGATGTAAATGTGTGCAGTGCATATACATGAAGTAAAAAATTCCACTGAAATGTATATTTCATTGGGTGGACTTGTCCATCTTATTGCTACTCGTTCATGAAGTTTGAGTACATGTTAGAGTGCATCAGGCTGGTGCGTACATCAGATGTTTGGCTGGTTGCGCTGATATTGTTTCAAACAATGGTAATTTATGGAGTTAAGAAATGTTTGTAAACAAACATAAATCACTGTTTTGTCTTTACACTGTTACATCTCCTTTCTTCTTTGTGTTAGAGTCTAAAGTAAATGATTTGATATCATCATATTTCTGATAGTAGCTGAATGATTGTTTCATTTATAATCCCAAATGCTAAATGTTTGACAGTATGGAAAGTTTCCGAAAGTTGCCGAAAATTCCCAATATTTCCGGAAAATTTCCGAAACTTCCCATGGAAATTTTCCACTCTGAAAATTCCCGGGAATTTTGCAACCCTAGAGCAGAAATACGTATGTACTAAGGGAATAAAGGTGACACGACGACGATAATAATAACAACGATAATAATATCAATAATAATAATAACTATAATAATGATGATAATAACAATAATGATAATAATAATAAACATAATAATAATCGCCTTCATACTAAACAAAAGTAATAATATGATTATAAAAAAATATATTTTTCCGTGAAACCTAGGGGATGTTTGTACATGTCATTCCCCCCCCCCGAGCTGGAGGGGATGCATACCCCCATTCCCCCGTTGTCTACGCCCCTGGGTGTCCCCCACACATTTCAAAATGGGTTTGCGCCCCTGATGGGCAGTGAATGCGCGTCGCAGTCCACTAAACGACGTGACGGCCGAAAAGTCCTTAACAGTGTTTTTTTTTTCACATCACGAAAATTTAATGAAATTAGATGTTGAAAGTTTGTCATTGTTAACTTCAATTTTGTCAAAAGACGGCTGAAACGCAACAAAATAATGATTTCGGTTTAGTTATTATTTCCAAATCAAATCAGTGCACTGAAAAATCAATTTAAAGTCATTTCATTTCATTTCACTCAAATTTGTCCCACCCGGTGATCTTTGCATATTAATGAATGTGATGATCAAACGTGTCCTTGTGCAACCAACTTCAAAGTCGTCAAAGTCTATACTGGCAAGGGTGTTGGCTAGGGAATTTGAATCAAAAAGGCCATGAAATTGGTTGCACATAAACGAATTTGATTATCACAGTCGAAGAGTCCTTAACCTGTTAACAATGTGTTCTTTTCCCATCACAAAAACTGAATAAAATTTAGATGTTGATGATGACGGGGCAGCTTCTCGGAGACCATTGCACTTCGCTGCTGGGGCTAAAGGAGACAAAAGTTCGGCAAAGGTGAGACACGATTAAAGCTCATAATGACTTTGAGGTTGTTACTTACGCCTAGATAGTTTTTCTTTACAATTGATATATATATATATATATATATATCCAGCGAGAACCGTTTTGTAGATGATCAGCTAAAAGTGCTCGATGCTACATATGCATGCAGCAGAGCGAATAGTCATACCTTGTAAGCAGTGGGTCGGCTACCGACGGTTTCACGTCCTTGTTGCTGGACGATCTTCAGGCCGACTGACTGGTTGATGTGTGGTGTGATGGATCAGCTATTTGTCGCTTGGGTGGTTTTCTGGGTGGGCGGTTCCGGTGTCTGCACTTCGACACCAGCTCCGTTTTTTTGTTTATTGCGTCCTTGTTGGTGATAATTAAGTACTTCTCCTCCAGGCAAAGGTTGCACAACCCGCTTTTTCTTATGTTGGTGTTTGATTTCTTGGCGATGTCCCAAGTTAGAGCGTACTGGGTTTTTTTTATTAAATATATATATATATATACAGCGTGGCCCAGAAAGAATGCTAAGAGTATAATCGCTAATTTCTTCGACATTATCGGTAAAATGTCATTAATTTTTATTTCGTTGCTTAGAACATTCTTTTTCCAATCAAATGATACCAAGATCATTGATTTTGAGTAAGGCGTTTTTTATTCTAGGGGCCATTTTTCGGAGGCAATGCAATTTCCCAATTTGCCAATTTTCATACGGGGCGGTCATCGGAACGCGATATTTCTGGGTCTCAGCTACCATACCGGACAACGGATTGACAATGGAGACATAGCTCGCATCGTTTCCTTATGAAAGCGATGGCATTCCGAGCCTTTGTCATTGCCGGTTTGTCCGGTTGGTCTAGCTCGAGATTGCCCAGAATATTTTCTGGCTGTTCCGATGCGCCGCATCATTCTCGTTGAGTTTTCTGGGCCCCCTGTATGATATATATATATATTATTTATATATATATATATACATATGCATCGTGTGTTGTTAGCTTATATGCAGCATGGAATGCACTGAGTTGATTGAGTCATATGAGCTCAGATCTGTCTCGAGTGGAAGTTTAGAATTTCGAGCTTGGAGTGTATTATTATATTCATATATATATATATAATATGAATTAATGGATTTATTAATTAATTGATTTATATAATGAGCGAGTTGGTCTCAATTTGATTTTAGTCTTACATATCAATTTGTTTAGCACAAAAATGCTCCTCTTTTGGGCAGAGAAATACGAGGTTTTACGCACAGGTCACGCATTACTGCGTAGGAGCAGTCTATTGTTTACATTCACACTCGAACGTATAATAATAAAAACTGCGTTGATTTCTAGCCAGCTGGGAAATTCAAATGACTGAGAGAAAATGGTGTCTGTGATTGGTTGTGCCAATTCCGCGGAACTTCTCCTAGCCAATAAAATCTGATTTCTACATTTTTAGAATCCTCAGACTTCCCGCTACACATACTCATGTTCAATATATTTACAGATGGCGCACTTTAATTTTATAAAGCGGCAAATTCAGACAAAATGGGAAAAACGGGGATCTTCCACGATATTTTTTTTTTACCAAAAGGAAGTCTTTAGAATCAATTCCCCGTGTCATAATATTGACTTCGGTCACATATTTTGATCTAACCTTAAAGAGAAACTTTTGGTTATCATAAATCCCGTTTCAATAGTATATAAAGCTTGCAGACATGTTACAATGGCAAAAAATGTGCCAAAAACGACGGTTTTAGTTCCAGTTTACCATTGTGTTGCAAAACTCTGGACCATGAAGAAAGTAAAAGTTCGTTTAGAAACTGATATGTTGTATTGAAATTGTACTTAATCAGCCAATTGTTTGTATTGTTTGACCACCATGATAAATAGGATTGACTATTCAAATTGCTTTGTAGTTGTAAATAGGTTTTCAAAAAGAAATCTGCCTTATTACCCGTTTTTCTTTCATAAATAAATAAATTACATAAAAGTGGCACGATGCTTGTTCATTAATACTTCTTTATTTATGATAACTACGTAATCCACTTTTTGTCTCCGTATACTTTCCGTAATCCTTGTCCCATTAAAGGTAAATGACATGATTGGGGATGGTCCTCAACTTGGGGTGAAACTGTGTTAGAATCAAGTAAACTATGCAAGAACTGCACTGTGAAAATTTGGTATTCAAAAGTTCACTCGTTCTAAAATTACATCCATCAGTATGCCTTGTGACAGACAAATCTGTTGTTCAGCTCTCAATGGAATCTATTTAAATCGGGGCTCGAGAGAAACAAAATGCTAGTATGTTCATGCTTGATTCGGCTTAAGTAAACAAATTCAAGATGAATCCTTTCAGCCAGGAGATACACTCCAGCTGGTGTATCCATTGATATATCTTTCTACCAGTTTGGTTCCAAGGCCATTTCTTTTTTTTTCTCCCAATCACGTGCCCTTTAACTCTCCTTTGTGATTCATATATATTTTCTTCTATCCAGACGTCAGATGCCGCTAAAGAAACCGTGGTCAAACTGCTGTTGGCAAAAAATGCAAGTGTCAATGTCCAGGATAACAGAGGGCGCACTCCACTCCACATCTCAACTTTGCAAGGGAACGTCGAGGCGGCTAAGGAACTCCTTTCTTGCTTGGAAATATATATTAATGTAAGCAATATTTCGTATGTTAACAACCAGTATCACTTTCCACACTGTTATGACAGAATGGAAAACACCCTCTTTTGACTCTAACTTTAAAATTGGGGCACTAATGCTACCCATAATGCACTGCAGAAAAATCCTGGTGGTGTGGTAAAATAGAGAATTTGCTTTCTTCCTGCTATCTATAGACTATGGCACTGCAACAGTCCATAATTCGTGGGTATGTGCCTGTATCTAAAGACTAGTTGTCATCCTCTCTGAGGATGAGTTGACACTTGACAGTGGAAGGATGTTATTATTGTACAAAATAAAAGTAGTTACCACGAGTTCTCAACTTGGTATATTGAATGAACACCTGGGTGATTAATGTTCATCTGGGATTTATTACACGAAAGCCAAAGTATAGTTTTGGTCGATCAAACAAAATTTTAAAGGCCCCCTGACATCCGAATGCATGTTGACTTCCTTTAATGCCTATTGGTCTGTACATCACCAAATAACTAAATATTTTGTGAAAATATGCATATGTTTATAAGCATTAAAAAAAAAATATTTTTTTCTGCACTTTGCTTAAGTCGCACCTCCCCCTAAAATCCCCCAGATCATCTTTATTAATATTTTGTATGTGACATCATCATCTTGTAACACTTGAGATGAACAATAGACGAAGTTATGTGCCTTTCCAGTCAGTGCCATATGTTTTATACAAATGTTTCTCTCTAGCATATGATTCAAAGGCTGTCAGAGGGATATTGTGTGATGCTATTACAGGTGTACGTAGTAACAGCAATGAATGTAATAGTCATTTACATAACAAAAGAAGTCTTTTTGTTTAAACTTTCTAGAAACACTGCAGTATGGTTTCAGGGTGCATCTTATTATATCATTTAAAATGTCGAGGAAATACTGCATTACCAATAAGGGAATTTTGTAAACGACCCCAGCCTGACTTCGTATCAAGGGCGTCAATCCTGGGGTGGCAAGGGAGCAGTCGGCCACCCCAATGAAAATATGGAGGGGGGGGGGCAACATCAGATTTGGCCCGCCGCATATAATTTGCAACATTAAAATAAATTCCATACACATGTAATACAAATTATTATTTGCTAAAAATCATTGGAAGCACTACAAAAATCATTTCGGCGCGCTCTAAAATTCTTGACATTTTTTCGCTTTTGCCCCCCCCCCATCCGAAAAACGGATCGACACCCCTGCTTTCTATGCATGGACATCATATTTTTTACACCTCGTTTTCTGGATATTAATTGTGATTTTGTGGGTTAAACGAATTTACTTCTCAACGGTTCAGTTATGATTGACTCATGTTTCGGTTTTAGTGATTAAAACTTGTACCCGTCTTATGAAGTTTAATTTTGTTTTTTCTTTGTTTATCACTGATAGTCGGTAGGGCAAGGCCAAATTGCATCAATTTCCGTAGTCCCATCAGTGGTATATTAAAAATCCCTAGTGATGATCATTTGAATATTACAAAACCCATAAATCGGGTTTGTAATCTTAAATCAATTTTGCGCGTTTTTGCGAAAATGAATTAATTATGACGGTTATTTATCGTTGATTTTTTTTTTCAAAACAATAACTTCACCAGTACATTCCGATGTGAATTAATGTAGAGCCACAGACCTTCATGAATATTAATAATATGGCTGTAAAACCAATCTAGCGAGTAATGTTCGTGTTTGTGAAATCGCTATTGACGCTGATTCCTTATTCTATATGAATAGGACTAATTTAGTCAAGTTCTTTAAAAGAACTTGCCTCATCAATTAATCGACTATCTCATCACTGCGCTAATGAAAATTGGGTAACAAAATAATGTGTTTTCGCATCAGCAACTTCGACTATCTTAATCAATTTGTAATGTTCTTTTTCAATACCAATTTGGAGACTACGGAATGTTTTTTTCTATAAAGAGCGTTATTTGGTCAATGTACTACCGTTTATGAGTTGGATTGTGATAATTATGGCTATTACCTTTGAAAATTAGGCGGAAGACCAGCGTGACATGAGTGCATTGACCCTGGCGTGCCTCTACGGGAGGACCGACATCGCCATCATGTTGATTGACAAGGAGGCGGATCTTACCGTGTGGGATGAAAATCTGGACACGCCCCTTCACACTGCCTTCAGGGAGGGCCACAAGAAGATCGCCCGGAAGATAATCGAGGCGGGAAAACAAAAAGGTCAACTCGAAGAGGTACGTCGTTCGCGATGTGCCACAAATTTCCGAAATCGGTCCAGATTTGTCCAATCCGTCTTTTATTGTCTTTTTACCAAAATAACTCAAGAAATAACTGCTGATCAATGTTTCATCAAACTTGAATCAAGTTTAAAATAAATTTCAACGGCGAACTGAGATTTCAAAGTTAAAAGATCAGAGGTTGAAGGTTACACGGCAAGTTGTACATATTTGATTTTAGCTGGTTACCATGATAACTTAATCGCTGGTCAGTCTGATGAGGTATGGAATACGATGAACTCATTTGTTTCCGGAGTTGAGAGACCAAAATTAAAATGTCTGATTTCAGTAACAAGATGTACACTATGCGCGTGTGAAAAAACGAGTAAAAAGGGTTGTTTTTCACGGTTGGACGATGTACTCGCGTACATTGAAAAGAGTATCAAAATCGCCAAAATCAGGAAAAGGGGTAGGCCCCCTATACTTTTAACAGAAGGTTTTAGGGTATTCTTTTTCAGACTTGAATACTTGTTTAGGGTATTCTGAGATCGACCCTTGTTTAGGGTCCGTTTTGAAAGTCCGTACACGCGCATGGTGTACACCTATAGTAATGACAGTGGCCCCCGGGCTCAATACTATTTGATAACCCGTTTGAAGAATGAGTACGAGAAATCTCTGGTAAGGCTCTTTGGAAAATGTGTGTTATATCAAAATCAAAACGTCTCCAACGGGATAAGATGAATTGTGATGCATTGACAAACCGAATTAGATTTCGAAGACGAAAGATCCAAGGTCACATTCTCTTGTATTTGTGAAGGTATATTGTTTTGATGAGAAACTAACATTTGAAATAAATATCCATTTTTAATAGCTCCTGAAGGAAGCCAACACGAACAGTGTAGCGCCAATTCACGAAGCAGTAAAAGGAGGACATAAAGAACTGATTCAGATTTGCCTTGATTGTGGTAAGAAGCTTTTGTTATGAAACATTATTTTCTCAAGGCAATAACTCTTGAGGAAAAGTAGTATTTTTAATCTGCATTCTTTTTCTATCAACTACAAAAAAACACCACAGTTACTTTGTAATTAGAGCAAATAAATTAATTTCATAGACAATATAATGATCAACATAGAGTTTTACAAACCTTTGGATTTGAAATATAGAAATTTGACGTATGATATACATGTACGCAAGCGACAACTGAGTCAATGAAATTATAAACATACCATCATCTCAAAATGGGGCCACAAAATACACAATGGTCTTACGCATATCCTATACTCTAATTTCCTTTAACTTCTTACACTGAAATATGAATATATATGTTTGTAATATTCATTTGTTGATACAGCGTTTCATATTTTTAATGTGATTATGCCCTTTAACTTGTTTAAAAAGAAAATATACATTCTGTGCTCTATGATATATTTTAATCAAATTTGTGACATGAAAAGATCATTTCAAAATAATAAAAACATATTACCGTCTGGCCGGTGGCATCATTATCACTGAATGTATCCAAATCTAGTTTCAAAAATCTCCGAACGTACCGACGGCGATGGTGACGACGACGACGACGATCTTTTGAACTACGCCGGGGAGAACGACGACACGCCGCTACACATCGCCTGCGCAGCGGGCCATCTCGACATTGCCAAAATGCTGGTTGATCGTGGCGCCAAATTGGACTGTGTGAACTGGAACCTGCACACGCCCCTTCACCACGCGTGCGTGGGGAACCACCAAAACGTTGCGGAATATCTCGCAGAAAAGTAAGCAAATGACAAAAATACTTTCCTTTTTCACGGGCGCATTTTTTGAAAAAAAGTATAGCCCACGTGAACAGTTTAAAGGCATCGTCTAACAATGTTTTCAGTGTGAAAAAATCTGAGCTACATGATTCCTCATGCTAGCAGTGTCTCTGCTAAGGTCTAACAATAAAGCCCTGAACAAATTGCAGTTCAAAATGATCATTAAGTGCTTTTAAAAAGTGAAAACCATTGTACAACCATTCCAGTTCAGTTCTCCCCCATAGAGTGTTGTGTGGCAGAATTTTTCTCAGCTGAGAATGATACATGTACCGATTTTTATCTGTGCGTATTTTATTGGTGACAGCATAACTGTCTGAACTTTTGTGCTCTAGGGTGATTATTTGTCCATTCAAACACTGTCAGATATGTCAGATAGCAAAGTTTGACAAAGTTTTTTTTATATGGGTCTTCCATAATGTTATATAATGTCTTTACAGGCAAAGTATCGTTCTGGTGACGCTATTATGTTTTAGATAGACCTACTATCATCTTGTAATGCCCTGGAAATTGCACGTGTTGAACTGCTTCCATATTATTAAGAAACTGAAGAAAAATAGTCGGGGATCCTGACTTTTATGCCACAGGAAGGCAGTGCACACATGATGTCTGCTTTCGGGAAATTAGGATACCACAATCTGCCATTGTAAAGATGTTTCAGTAGATTTAATGTTGGTTTCGGATGTCTGACATGATAGTACCATATACCTTGTGAAAGATTGGAGCAATTTGTCGATCGATATAGGCTTTAATATAATTTTCCCTTAGATTTTATCACCTTGTTTCATTCAACTTTGTCATTGTTCACTTCAATCTAGTCACAAGACGGCTGAAACGCAACAAACTACTGAATTCAGTTTAGTTATTTCCAGATCAAATCTGTGTACTGAAAATCAATTTAAAATCATTTCATTTCATTTCAGTCAAATTCTTCCCACCCGGTGATCATCGTATAGTGTGATGATCAAACTTGCCCTTGTGCAACACGTTTTTTCATTC
>JZLH01S0204972.1:16087-48605 GCA_001188425.1 Eucidaris tribuloides
AAAGTCGTGAAAGTCTATACACACAAGGGCAGGGGTGTCGATCCATGTTTCTGATTGGGGGGGGGGGGGTCAAAAGTAAAAAAAAGGTCCAAAATTTTCGGCGCGCTCGCCAAATTGTAAAAAAGCGCGCCGAAAAATTGACAATTTGTATGTTCAATAGTGGTTTCTATGCCACGTTTAATGGGGTTATAGTGCATTGCAATGCTTTTTAACACATATACATTATGAATTTTTCAAGTTGTCAAAATTATTGGTGGGGGGGGGGGGCAAAGTCGATAAGTTTGCCCCCAATATTTTCATGGGGGGGGGGAATCGCCCCCTGCCCCCCAGGATCGACGCCTCTGCACAACGGCGCCAGCCGACTAATTTGAAACAGCCTTGAAATTGCTTGCACATAAACGAATTTGATTATCAAACTACTATATTGAAGACAATCGGATGGAACGAATTCGACTGAAATCTGAATAGATTGTGTGAAAAATGATCAGAACGATCGATACACCAAACTAATTTGTAAATCACTAAGTTGAGTTGAACATGTGCGTTCCAGTCCTCTTGGAACGAAATTGAATTGAACAATGGCGAACGCGAAAGAGAAAAAAAAATCCAGAAATGAACGAGAAACCTACATTTTACGAAACCCAGAGACTGCTGTTTAAAAACAAAACTGTAAATTATTCAATTATTTACAGAGGTGCCGATCTAACTTCCAAAGACGAGGATGGCTTTTCCCCGATGCAAGTGGCGGCTAATAACAGAAACTTCGATGCACTCCTCGTACTACTTGACAGTATACGTAATCTGGACACCAGTAGCCACGGCGAGTCAGATGGCGCCTCAGAACTCCTGAAGTGGGCGGCGGCTGAGAATAAAGCAGAAACCGTGAAGGTATGAGCGGGAGTCACTGCCGCGGTAGGTCAGTGGCAGTCATGCCTGTTTGCCCCTGTTTTGTTAAAAAAATAAAATATACACGATATATAAGCCTACTACGAAATGGCCATGTCAAGTGAATTTCAATAGGAAATAATAGGCGTTTTCAGTGTTTAATTGAAGAGGTAATCTATCGTATTCCGAGGAAATTATCTGTAGAAACTTAGGTTGTCTGCAGGTAGCGTTATGTTAGATCAACAAAGTATACGAAAGACATCCGTTTTTGAAGAATGCGGATGGACAAATTCGAAGAAGTGGGGAGGGGAGATCTAAATATTTGGTATCAGGGTTCTGTCTTTGCATACTCAATGGTACCGAAATCAAGAGCTTTATGGCAGCACCTCCCTGGACCCTCTCGGAAGCAGCTCGCTCTCGAGAATGGATCCCTGGAGAAGTACTCACTATACCACAAGATATAACGTGTTGGACAGTTGATTAAAAGATCTTCCTTCTATAGTGGAGTGAAATAGGCTAGGCAGAAAGAAAGAAAGAAAGATTGAAAGAGAGCAAGAAAGAAAGAACAAAAGAAAGAAAGGAAAGAAAAAAAGATTGAAAGATCAGAAAAGGAAAGAAAGAAATACATTGGCGCATTTCCGTGATTGACAATGATGAGCTTTACGCGTCACCATCTTTTGCGTTTTGTCTTTATAGCTTCTTCTCCATCATGGATCCAAACTTCACGGTGTTAGTGATGATGATGTTTCGGATTTTGTTCTAGAGGCCGCTAGCAAAGGACACACTGAGTGAGTTTTATCGTTCATTAATAACAGTGTTGTAGTATACAATCCGGACGAGAGTCCAGTTGTAGTAGATTCGGATTAAACGTCGATTCCCAATGTAAAATGAATGGCGAGGATTTATTTAGCTGTGGACCAAGGGCCTGTTTCATAAAGCTGTTCGTAAGTTACGCGGGACTTTACGAATGACTTGAAATATGGCAAGCCAAATGTGATTCTCAAACTATTGAAATCACTTCTGCTAATGTTGAAATGTGTAAACATAAGCATTCTTATTCTTAACAACCAGTTAACAAACATTTCAATGAAAACTTTCTTTTTGGGCAAAATCTAATTGACATTAATCATTCTTTCTTAAAATGACATAAAACCCTTTCTTGGCATTTTACTTAGCACTTCATAAAGTCGTTCATAAAGTCATGCGTAACTTTACAAACAGCTTTATGAAACAGGCCCCAGGACTCAGAACTTGTGGGCTCGACTTCATCACTGATCAGCAAAAACTTTGCATCATCATGCTCTTACCAGGTAGACCTGTGTTACGCGTACGAACGATTACTAATGTAATCATTCGTTTATCAAGTAACGTTTACGATTTGTTGAGTCCCGTGTACACTCCATTGGTGAAAAATAGTCACCATGCAGTATTAGCAGTGAATAGCACACACACTCACATCCTCATAATTTTATATTGACAACTGGTATGGGAGTGGGGTTAACCGTTAACGGTCGTGAAACAATATCTACAACGTCAGGGATCAGGATTACTTGCTTTTTTCAAGACTATGTCGATTTGGGGGGGATATGAAAAATTGTGAATCTTGCTGAAATCTTGTGAAAATGTGTGCTGAAATTGAACGAATTTAGGCTTGGGTGTAGATGGATGTGTATTTGTAATTGTAGCTAAAGTGAAATTCAAGGGGTTTTTTGTGGTTTTTGTTTGTTTGTTTTTGTTTTTGTTTTTGTTTTACACACGGAAGAATAAAACGTAATTCGGGTACCCGTGGCCAATATGAAATATTTGAACTGCTTACTTTAATTGTGAGTGGGAGCGTGCACGCTCTTAGAGTGCACCTTTTGGCGCGCGTTTCTAAAAAATAAACAAAGCCAAACAGACAAAACAAAACAAAACAAACAACACACAAACAAAACACAAAATACAATTAGTATTCGCTCTTTAGATATATATAATATGATATAAATATAATATTATATAGTATAATTATATATATGGTATAATATAATATATATAATATATATGTATAATATAATTTGTATAATATTATAATTATATCAATATACTATAATTGATATATTTATATATGATATAATGTATATAATACAATATAATATAATATGATATAATATATATATATAATATGATATAATATAATATAATATAATATATTATATCATGTAAGATAATTAATATAATATGGATATATATTAATATAATATAATATGATATAATCTAATATAATATATATAATTAATTAATGTGTTATTATTAATATTATATGTAAATGTAATGTATGTAATGTAATGTAATGTAATGTAATGTAATGTAATGTAATGTAATATAATATGATATAATATAATATTTCTCCGCAAAGAACCATCCTGGCCCTAATCCGCTGGAAACGAGAAGTCGTTACGAGGACAGATGATAACGGAAACACCCCTCTACACCTGGCTGCCAAAGCAGGACATGACGTCACAGTACACGAGTTAATCAAGGCTAAGGCAGACGTCAATGCCACGTGAGTTTGTATCTTTAATTTTTTCTTTTAATTACTTACTCTACCTAACCTTAAAGGCATTGTATAACATTGTTTCCAGTTTTAAAAGTCTGAGATACCTGTATGGACGATTCCCCATGCTGCCAGTGTCTGATAAGTTATAAAAGTGATGCCCTGAAAAAAATTGCAGTTCAAAACGACCATTGTTTGCTGTGATAGATAGATAGATAGATAGATAGATAGATAGATAGATAGATAGATAGATAGATAGATAAGGTTTTATTACTCTATCGACCCCCTCTCGGGGTATGAGAGTATACATGATATTTACAACGAAAATGCAAAACAAAGATAATAAACATAAAATAAGATACAAAATAATTAGCTACATGAATACAAGGTAAATATATTTACATAATTAAACGTGCAGGGTTTTTAACTACTCTGCCACTACGGGTTACTACAGTCTTTGAAGTATTTTTTCTGAAATCACTTTCTGCTTGGGTAGGTGTGAAAAATTAAGCATAATTACTTTTACAAATTGCACAATTTTTTCAAAAGGCAAGGTTTTGAGGTATTAAACAACTTATTAAACTGTATAGAACACGGTCTACGAACTAACTTTTTAGGCAAGTAAAGGCTTCTTTCCTTACTGAAATATGGGCATACAAACAAATAATGAAATTCATCTCCTACGTCCAAAGATGAGCAGAGACTGCATTGTTCTTCATCAGACAAAGTGGAATCAAACCTACTATTATTTACAGGTAATCTATGTGAATCTAACATCTAAATTTACAAAAGACTGTCGCATCAGCATTACTTAAAACTATAATTAATACTTTTATAAAACTAGCTCATTTTTAAACATTCTGCAATTAGTACAAAGACGGTTGGACCATCTTGCCACACTCCACTCTTGTCTAAACACCCTAGTCTTAATTTTAAGGCATTTAAAAGCCACTCTTTGCCATCTCCACAACCTTGGGATAACCATATATTTCCAAATCCCGCGCTATTTAATATGTTTTTTTTTATGAAACACAGCCATGGTGAGGAAAAATTTACATCCTCATCCATATGCATACTGTGCACGAGTTTGTAAAATAAAAATGAATATTTGAGTTGTTCCCCATTAACAATTCATATCCAAAATCCAATCATCCTACATTTGATGTGATTCAGTATTACGCCTCGTCCAGTCTCACCATAGACCATGCTACCAGGTGTACATTTTTTTACACGCAGAATTGTTCTCAAAAAGGGGGAAATAATTGAGCGACCATTCCAGTTTTCCCCCATAGACTAATATGTTACAGAATTTTCATCAGCTAACAACAATTTATGTGCCGATTTGATATGTACACATTTTACGAGTGGCAGAATAACTGTCTACTTGGACAATGGATTTACCCTAGTTTTGTATTATCCATTCAAACACTGTTAGATATGTCAGAGAGCAAAGTTTGACAATTTTTAATCGGAGCTTCCACAATGCCATAAAGTGTCTTTAACCCAGGTCCTTCATTCACATAATCATATTCGTTTTTCATTTGTTAAAATTCTGATTAGAATATTAGTGCATTACAGCAAAAGTGTATGAAGATAAATTTCTTCTCAACCTACCCCACCAGGTGTCTATTTATCTTCATGTCAGTGTTCGTAAACTTAGTCATAATGTAATTTCAAAAGTAGATTGAATATGAACACATTATTTGCGTGGAATAAATATAATATCATATTGTAGAAGGCCATTGCACACTGTCAGTGCCTTTACTAAAACAATGTTTACAATATTATTAAATGAAGGAAAGGGATTTTTCAGATAGGTGAAAATGCGATGTAATAGATTTTTCATTTGTCTCTCTCTCTGTATTTTAGATCGCAACTGCTGATCTATGATTATTTTAACAAACATGTCATAAAAAATGAACCAGGTTTCGAACCCGCCATCTACAGCTATCCGGGCTGCGACAATACCACCAGGCCATCACTGGTTACCGGCATTGACACGATGACACAGGAACAAATACCAAAGCTCACAATTCTGACATTGTTATGTTAAATAGTCCAAGGCGGACATTTTTATCATTATTATTAAATGAAAGAAAGGGATTTTTCAGAGAGGTGAAAATGCGATGTAATAGTATTTTTTTTTTTTTTACTATCTTAAAACCATCAGGAATTTCGAGGAAGAAGATGAAAGTACCCCGTTACATTATGCTGCCGCCAACGGTTGGATTAGAACAGTTAAATTGCTTCTGAAAGCAAAAGCAGACATCGATGAGAGGGACAAGCACAAGGTACACAGATACACTAGAAAGAAAAGTAGGCCTAAATAAAAAAAAATACTATAGCAGTTGACTACACGCAGTCGTTGGATTTACCTCCGCAGTCCGCCATCCCATTCAATTTAATCAGAAATTCTTTAATAGCCCTATGTCATGACAGAATTGAACAACGCCCTCTTTAAAAGGGTGTACTAATGAAACCCATAATGCAACGGAAACAGCCATGGTGGTATGGAAAAATACAATATTTGTTTTCCTCCTGCAATGTGAAAACTGGCTCTGCAACAGTCCATGTTTGTGGATATGTGTGCCTGTATTCCAGACTGTACTTCTCATCTTCTCTGTGGTTGAGCTGACCCTCGACTGTAGGCCTTTAAGGTTACCATGGTAACGGTACCAAATCAGACATGAAAAAGTCCTCATGACCTTCCTATTCTAAAATCTAACCAGTTCATCTGTGCCTCATAGTACGTACTTGACCCAAGTTACATTGAAATCCGATGAGTCATTCTTGAGTTATCGTGGTAACGATCCTAAATGAGATATGAATGAGGCCTTGTGACCTTTGACCCTCACGAAAACTAATCACTTCATTGGTGCTTTATACTACATACTTGACCCAAGTTACATTAGAATTCGATATGTCTTTCTTGAATTTTTATGTAACGAGCCCATGTGACCTTTGTCATTTGACCTTTCAACTCCGAAATATAATCAGTTCATTGGGTGACTTAAATTGCGCATTTGACCCAAGTTACATTAAAATCCGATAAGCCATTATTGAGTTATTGCGGTAATGAACCCAAATAAGGCATGTGATAGGCCCTGTGACCTTTGAGTTTTGACCTCTCAACTAAAAAATCTTATCAGATCATGTTTGCATTATAGTAAATAACTGACTTCACTTTCCGTAAAATCATATTGCTGCTTTTTTAGTTAATGTGATAACGAGAACCCGTAAACAGTGCCCATAAAGCTACTGTCACACTGCGCCGTCTAACGATTCCGTCTGAAAAACGAACGCGTACGTTTATTAAACGTTTATTGGACTTTTTACGTATCTAGACTTGACAGACGGTGCTTTTCGTTCCTGATTCATTCTACATCTGATATTCCTTTGCCATCCATAATCCTGAGGTAATATTTTAGAACGGAGGCAG
Source organism: Eucidaris tribuloides (assembly GCA_001188425.1). NCBI lineage: Eukaryota > Metazoa > Echinodermata > Echinoidea > Cidaroida > Cidaridae > Eucidaris > Eucidaris tribuloides. The sequence continues at coordinate 22,945 of JZLH01S0204972.1, forward strand.
AACCGACGAATCGTTAGATCGGCGGCCAGTGTGACAGGTGCCTTAAGGATGAACGGATCTTTTCAAGCCTTAACGGACGAACGGACTTTTCAACCCGAACACATGATGGCAGGCACCGGTACCTTCGGTGCGGAGGCATAAAAAAACGTGACTTCGACAATAGTAAATGTAAACATGTACAAGTGATTGCTGAAAGACGAATTAACCTATTTGTGCTGTGGTGTAGATATTTGTGACAAATCTGTTTTGAGATGGATCTTGATGTGGCATATTTGACGAATATTTTCGGATTTCATTTTCATTATATCTCAAATAGATGACACCGCTCCACTACGCATGTAAGAATGGCCACATCAGCATGGTGAAATTGTTGCTGTATGAGCAAAAGGCCGATATTTTACTTCGAGACGACGACGGCCTGAATTGTCTCGACCACGCAATCGACAACGGTCACGAGTAAGGATGGATATGGTCCTTCAACGTTCAATCAATTCCCACAGTCGTTATATATCTGATCACCTTATAATTATATTTTGGAGTAGCCTTACTGCTGTAACTAGTCAAAACCATGTAAAACTTGAGTTAATTACACTTCTGATTTGGTTTACATTCGAGGCGAATGAATCATTAAGTATCAAGTTTGATTTCTGTTACCTTAGTGATGATATAGTCCCATATATTTACTATATTTATTTTTAGGAATTTTCCTGGACATGGTCATATCAATTCACAAGGATGGTCTTCGGGTTTGACTTATTCATTGAAATGTTTTCTTTCCCCGACATAAATATGACTATTTTCTATATTGTATTACTTGTACATTATATTGATGACAGTGATTCATCGTTTATGTGTTGAATCAATCAATCAAACAAACAAACAAACAAATAATCAATCAATTAATCAATCAATAAATCAATCAATCAATCAATCAATCAATCTATCTATTTATCTATCAATCAATCAATCAGTCAATCAGTCAGTCAATCAATCAATCAAGCAAGCAATCAATCAATCAGAAAATAAATAAATAAATAGATCCATCAAATAATAATATACTCTACTACTACTACTACTACTACTACTACTACTACTACTACTACTACCACAATTGACATTATAACGATAACAAAAATAATAACGATAATAGTAAAACTAATGATGATGATAATTATAATTATGATACTACTACTACTACTACTACCACAATTGACTTTATAATGATAACAATAATAATAACGATAATAGTAATACTAATGATGATGAAAATAATAATAATAATGATACTACTACTACTATACTACTACTACTATACTACTACTACTACCACTACTACTACTACTACTACTACTACTACTACTACTACTACTACTACTACTACTACTACTACTACTACTACTACTACTACTACTACTACTACTGATTATACTACTACTGCTACTACTACTACTACCACCACCACTACCACTACTACTGATTATACTACTACTGCTACTACTACTACTACCACCACCACTACAACTACTGTTACTACTACTACTACCACTACTACTACTACTACTACTACTACTACTACTACTACTACTACTACCACTACCACTACAAACTCACTTAAATCAGAAGTAGACCAACAACTACAGAGCGGCAACATTTTCAGCAAATTATGCTTTGTGCTTAACTTGTCAATTGATTATTTTTAAATAAAAGATTACTGCAATATACAACCACATTGTTAGATAATTTATCATGGTTTCAATTTTTGATTTTCTCTCATAATTTTGAACATCCAGAGATATTGCCAATCTCATCCTGAGTCATCATAAATGGCGCGAGGTGATGTCGGTGTCGAGTTTGGATGATGATACATGGGAACGAACAACACCACTGAGAAAACTCATACGTCGCATGCCAGGTATTTATAAACAGTCATGGACAAAAGTCTGGAATATCTTTATTTCTTTGAAAAGCCCTATTTTAAGTGCAGATTTCTAAAATTATTTTAACAATCAATCGCCCATGCAGAATTAACAGATCATTACTAAGTTCAAATGAGCTCAACTCAAGGGTAAAATTTTAGGAGGAGCGAAATCCGTCGGAAAAATTTTGCATGCCATTTTTTTTAACTAGCCAAACTGCAAGGCAAACAGCGTCCAACAAGCGGGGGATAGGGGGCTGGTTGACGACAAAAGCCATTTTTTGTTACTAGCCAAAATCAACAACAACAGGTTGGGTGAAATTATCGAAAAACAGAATTCGCGTCATTTTAAAAAGTTTGAAAAAATAGGGGTCCGCCGCCCCTCCCCCGCCCTGTGGCGCCGCCCGTGGCTTAGTCTAGCTTCTGGACTCTTTTTATTCGATTTTTTTGTCGCCGACTATACCCATTGTTGCCGACTCATGTTAGACCAAGCCGAGTGATGGCGCAACCCCCGAGAATTTGTCCGCCCGAGAAATTCTCGGAGTCGCGCCATCACTCGGCAACGGGTATAGTTGGCGACAAAAAAAATCTAATAAAAAGAGTCCAGAAGCTAGACTACCTCTGGCTCTACTTCAGTACAAGGAACTTGTTCTTGATATGACTGAAAACTGCGTTTGGTAGAAAAACATATTCCAAACTTTGGTCCATGACTGTATTTTATTCATTTATTTCCACTTTCAATACAAAACATACAAATATTACTAGTAAAAAAACCCCTTGGTATCATGGAAAACTAAAAAATAACGTGACTGGACATGAGCTAATATGGTTATTCTCTTGGGGCTGGTGTAAGTGATGGGACAACCATGCAACTCAGTTCAGCAGACGATAAGTATTCAACATCATCCACAACACGCTTCATCTTCCTTTCAAATCGCCTGTTGTGTAACTTACCGGTTCACGTGTTTCATTTCAGATGTGGCGGAACGCGTCATGGACAAATGTGTTACCACGTCGGACGATGCTGGTCCGAAGGATGCCGACTTTTGGATCGAGTTCTACTACGAATTTTTAGAAGATTCGTTCTCCCGCTGGGATAAACCCAAAGAAGGTATTTAATCATATATCACATTATTAATTGTGTTCTGAGTTAACACACCATAGTCGGTTTTGCTCAGGTCAATGTAGGGGGTGGGTGGGTGTGTGTGGTGGGGGGGGGGTTAAAAACCCCCGACTAATTCCCTCATTTTCTTAATTTTGAAAACCATTGTGGATGGCATACCCCTGCCTCTGTCCCTGGATTTGGCGCCACAAGCCAGGGTATAGATCAAAAACCGCGAAAATAAGTGAAATTGGTTGCTTAAAAGCACTCTTACACAGAATGGGTAATATGTCTTCATTTCTTTACCAAAATACATCAGATGATGATGGTGACGACAACAAAGGATACAAAACCGACGATGATGACGACGACGACAATGCTAACACAACGCCTGCCTCGGAGAAGAAGTCGAATAGCCCATACAACAGTAATGGGCATCTGAAGTTTGGTGCGAAGCCTTATACCTCCAGCTCGAAAGAGATCACGCATAAATCACCACCTAACCATTATGGTAATATAAGAGTTGGAATAATCGCCTGCATTGATTTTTTCCCAGTTAAAAAAGCGCATTCATATTTAGAACTTAATCAGAGACATTAGTCGCTAGAGACAGGGGTGGTGCCAGGGACAATCTCTGGGGGGGGGGGGGGGCGAAAAAATCTGACGACCAAGACCATTTTTTGCCCACCAAAGATGTTTTTAACTTCCAAATCTTATAAACCAACATCATCCGACAAAGGGGGGGGGGGGGAGAAAGGGCTACGACCAAAGACCCTTTTTTGCCTGCCAATTTTGTTGCTCGCTAATGTTTCTTTACCTGCTAAATTACAAGCCAAACATCCAAAGAGCCAGTTTTTACCCGCCGAACATTTTTTTTACTAGCCAAATGAACAACAATAAAGGGGGGGGGGGGGGGTGAAATTTTGTAAAAAGAAAAATCCTCGTTATTTCCATTACTTTGGAAAAAGGGGCGCCCCACCCCGCCCCCTCCCGCTCCTCCCCCCATGGCACCGCCCCTGGCATGAGAGATCATGTAGTTAAGAGTTTTAAACTGAACATATTGTTCAATAATACCTTTAAATCATGTCTCGCCAGGTTTCGTCTCAACGTGTCGGTCTTCTGGGTCATCCTCTCGTCTCCAGTCTTCTCAATCACAAGTGGAGGATCGGGCGGTTCTTCTTCTGGGCCTCCTTCGTCTTCTACCTTCTCTTTGTTGCCATGCTAACGGGCTACGTCATCGTGTTACCGCCCAGTTTCTACGTCCGACACGCCAATCAGACAGGCGGTGTCACGTGGTTTGTCGACGGTGAGCAGCGCTGGATCGAAGGGTTTCATGAATTGACGCTTTTCTTCTTTGGTCGAATCGGGGACTGGATCATTCTCGGTCTGTCTGGAATTAATTTGCTTCGGGAGGTAAAATAAAATACACTTCTTAGATGGAATAAAATTAATGACAATATAATTCCATATATCCGGAAAGACTGGATAGCTTTTCTGTTGAGGCTACTGATTTCATTTATCTTTGAAGACTATAGATAGCCCTTCTATTAAGGCATGATTCCATTTATCTTAGAAGACTAGATAGCTCTTCTATTAAGGCATCTGATTCCATTTATCTTTGAAGACTAGATAGCTCTTCTATTAAGGCATCTGATTCCATTTATCTTTGAAGACTATAGATAGCTCTTCTATTGAGGCATCTGGTTCCATATATCTTTGAAGACTGGATAGCTCTTCTATTGAGGCTTCTGATTCCAGGTACCTTTGAAGACTAGATAGCTTTTCTATTGAGGCTTCCGATTCCATTTATCTTTGAAGACTGGATAACACTTCTATTGAGGCATCTGAGACCATCTTTTATATTGGGCTGCTTAAAAAAAGGAAATATTAACTGATGTTTCAGGATAATCAACGTGACAGAAACACGTGTGCACCCAGAACACATACGTATATGAAAGGATTCGGTGTTGTGAGGAAATGTTCGCATTAACCCGGTATCATTCAAATAATAAGATTGACTAAGGTTATAAGACCTAATTGGGCAGAGTTGTAAATCCATTTTTCGGATTGGACGGGCAAAAAAGTTAGAAATGTGTTAAGATTTTTACGGCGTTCCCCGCGAAAATATCACTAAAAATTATGTGCGCGAAGCCCGCCGACAATTTGATAATTGCGTTTATTTAGTAGGCCTAATTTAGGTTAATCTAATGGTTTTGTATAGCCTTGCACTGCTTTTTAAACATATTCTTGTTCTTATGTTTTATGAATTTTCAGGTTGTCAAAATTATTGGGGGCAAACGATATGTTTGCCTCCAATATTGTTTAACTCCTTTTGAAGTTATCTTTTATTAAAAGAGCATCATTTTTTGTTTTAATTTGCAGATTTTCCAGCTGATTGTTCAGCGCTGGTCATATTTCAATGCCGGCAACCTGCTGGAATGGGCCCTCTACGTTCTGGCGATACTCCTTGTGCTACCATTAAGTCAGATTCAATACGTGGAAAGAGTCAGCATCAGGCTGGTATGTTCCTCCTCCTCTTCCTTCTCAGCTCTCTCTCTCTCTCCTTCTTCTCTCTCTCTCTCTCTCTCTCTCTCTCTCTCTCTCTCTCTCTCTCTCTCTCTCTCTCTCTCTCTCTCTCTCTCTCTCTCTCTCTCTCTCTCTCTCTCTCTCTCTCTCTCTCTCTCTCTCTCTCTCTCTCTCTCTCTCTCTCTCTCTCTCTCTCTCTCTCTCTCTCTCTCTCTCTCTCTCTCTCTCTCTCTCTTCTTCTTCTCTTTTTCTTCTTCTGCTCGTTCTCCTTTCTCCTCATCCTCTTCTTCTTTTTCTCCTTCTTCTTGTCTTCCTCCTCCTTCTGAATAAAGATTACTTCACATACACTGATCTTCAGCTTGTTTTACTTTGTTAAATCAGGACTGGCAGTGGCAGTGCGGGGCGGTGGCCGTGTTTCTTGCGTGGATCAACCTTATACTGTTCATTCGGAGATTTTCCGTTTTAGGCATCTATGTCATCATGTTCATAGGTGAATCAAACTATTGTCATAATCATTCAGATTAACCCCTGGAAACTCCAAGTTTTCCCCAAACTAGTCATGTAATTCACTCTCTTCGGCCAGCGGGACTGACAGGGATGCTTAATTATAAAAGGATGAATTCATTGTCAAACTCAAAATGATATTTGTCTTGAAGATTTAAGATGAAAGCAAACGGTAGTTTCCAAATGTTTGTTTTAAGGAGAATGCTAGTTTACTATAATTTTATATCAAAGAATGACGTCACCACTAAACCTAGCGTTACACAAAATATTACACTGTGTCATCAAAAAGCACTGGATGTTATCAGGTTATGGTGTGTAAAGGCATATTATAATTGAACTGATTTAATGATTCAACCAAATTTGTGAAATTATTCATCTGCACAACTTTTGTTTTATACAATAGCCATTTTTATGGGGAATGCATGTGGATGTATATTTTATTTTTGCTGGAATGCAATACGAGAAAAAAATGTGTGACATTGTTTTTTTAAAGGTCTCTTTTTTGCAAGAAAATCATAACGGAAAATGTATATATGTTCAAACCGACAGAATTTATGGATAGTAGAAAGAGTAACATCAAATATTTATGTTGTGTAGAGTAAATCGTGTATAGTGTTCTGGCCTAGGGGTCAGATGACGCTACTATATGCTTCTAAAATCGTATTTTGTTGATTTTATTCACAGATATTTTACGCACATTCCTAAAATTTGTGGTTATTTTAATGCTATTCATCGTTGCGTTCGCTCTGGCATTCTACACACTACTAATGAACCAGGTAAAACATGCAGAATCAAATAATTTTCCTTAACTTCTCTTATTTAGAATTTTCAATGTATAATCTCTGATAAAAATGCATCACCTCGGTATGAAATGAATAAATAAATGAATGAATGATAAATAAATAAATACATTAATACATAAATAAACAAATAAATAAATAAATAAATAAATAAATAAATAAATAAATAAATAAATAAATATATAAATAAATAAATAAATAATCCGCTCGTTTTATATAGTCCCAAAGCCTAAAGTTTCGGAATAAATGAAAATATGATATGAATAAATGAAGACTTAATAGTAATTGATTCAAAATATATAATTATCTACACAATTTTGTAAAAGTAAATGCAAACAACATAACTATGTGCTAAATGTGATCAAATATCCATTTAATTTCCGACTGTGTTTGGGGTTACTATTTGGATAATTTCATTATCTTGACATAATTTATTCCGGAAAAACATTGTGGAAACTTGATTAAAATAAAATAAAACTTTGACGTTTGAGCTGTATAATGATGTTCTGATGGAGAAGAATACAGTCCAAAATGCAAAAGTTTGGGAAATTATCCCGTCACTCTCCATCTATGTATATCTTCTTAATTATAAATGTCAACCAGTTCGTTTATTTGAACACTTCACAACCTTTAGCATGTTTAGGGAAATACATGGTTAAACTGGTCACTAATAAATTAACAATTTTTAAAGCATTTGTGATAATGTCTTAAGTGCATTTTTCAGGGTCTAAAAATGGAGCCCTGAAAAATTGGAGTTCAAAACGATCATGTGCTTTTAACAAGTGAAAATCATTGAGCGAACATTCCAGTTTTCCCCCATAGACTGCTGTGTTGAAGAATTTTTATCCGCTGACAATAATTCATTTGCCGATTGTATCTGCATTTTTTATGAGCGATAGTAAAACTTTCTGAAGTTTTGTGTTCTGGGCTATTTTTTGTCCATTCAAACATTGTGAGATGTGTCAGATAGTAAAGTTAGACATTTTTATGGAATAGGACTTTCACAATGTTATACATGCAGTGTGTCCCAGAAAAAAGGAAACCGAGATTGATGAAGATAGTTTTATATCTTAATAACAAATATGAGGAAAAAAAATCGTACATAGTAGGATAGTATATTTTCTCTCATTTAATTTGATACCAGTCACACAGGTTTCCATTCACGCATGGCTGAGCAAAGACAATCAAAAAGGATACCATAAAATCATTTGCACGAGCAAATTTGAAATTCAAACTCTCATGTCTTAAGACATCATTTCAAATCCTATTATACCCTTTTTCATATTATAACACATTTGTGGAAAATAAGTGATGAATAAGTGAAAAGGGACAATTTGAAAAGATACTTGTTTTCAAAACTGTTCCAAAATGCAGTCATTAGCCCCGCTTTTTGGATTTGGCTGCCAGCAACCCAGAATTACCCTGCCAACAAGATTCGGAGCCTATTGTTGTGCCCCAAGCAAGATGAAGTCAGCCTTGCGTGAACCGTTTGTTCAGCTCGCTTCCAGTTTCTCAAAATATATACATTCTGAAAATCACGGTAAAACAAGCATGTTTTACTTTTACTTGTTTTCCGGCATGTGTTATTCATTTTTTACGCCTGAGGTGTCGGACAAAGAAAGAAATTGTGAATGTTTATGTCATGCTTTTATTTCTTAAAAATGATTACATTTTACTACCCTGAAAATACACTCAAAGGTGGAATTTGTGCGCGTAAATGACATTGTCCTAGCACTAATATTCATTGTTTTTAGTCAATCATGCGAGAGCGATAAATAAAAAAGTGTGCATCGAATAAAAGAAGAGAAACAGAGCTTTATAAACATACCGAATTTAAGGGAAGAAATTAATTTGTTATGCATGAGATTATTTTTTGCCATGAAATCCGGTTTCCTTTTTTTCTAGGACGCAATGTACAGTATAGTGTCTTTAATTGGAATATTATTAATCTGTCTTTCATATTCATTTGGGAACACAGCAACCCTTTCACCGTGTGGAATACGCCTTTGCCAAGACGTTCGTTATGATGATTGGTGAGATAGACTACGGCGATATTTTCCACAGTAGAAATTATCTGAGCACCCAAAATGAGTTAGCGGATGGTGAAGAAGACTTCTTCTTGAATACCATCTTTTACGAAGGAATCACCTATGCCATTTTCTCCATCTTCATTGTTATCATGTCGATCTTAATCATGAACTTGCTGGTGAGTAGAAGTTAAGTGTTTTTTGTCTCCTGTCTCATAATTAGTTCCATCATTGTCGGTACCATACATGTAACCCTCCTCCTCCTCCTCCATCTCCTTCTACTCCCCTCCTCCTTCCTCTCCTCCCCTCCGTCCTTCCTTCTCCTTCGTGCCTAGTTCTCATCCTCCATCCTTCCTCCTCCTCCGTCCTACTTCCTTCGTTCTTCCTCCTCCGTCCCTCCTCCTCCTCCCCTCTCCTCCCTCCTCCTCTTGCATCCTCCTCATCCCTCCTCTTCTCCTCCTCCTGCTCCCCTCCAGGCTCCTCCTCTTCTCCTCCTCGTCCTTCCCCATCACTACCCCTTCCCCTTCTCCTCCTCATCACCCTCATCGTTTTCATCTTTCTTCTCTTCAATATCACCTTCCTTATCAACAACAACAGCAACAACATCATCATCCCCATCACCACCACCATCATCATCATCATCATTTCGACCACCAACACTACTACCATCACTGTCATCAAACCGTAGTCAGTGGTGTGTCGGGGAGGGGGGGGGTGGAGGAATGACGTCAGGGGCAAGCACTGATATTTTGCTCCTTTTCAATCTTCAGACACAAGCGAAAAAATATGCAAAGACACTTTATTAAGATCTTTATACTTCGGTTCATAATTCTTAACATTTTCATAAACACGAGTGGGAATGTTACAAAAATAAACGAAACAGAGAAGGGGCTCTTAATTTCTGGCAAAATTGTAATCTTGCATTAAGCGCAGCATCCGGAGATTTATTTATTTTTTTTCTAAATCATGTCTGCATATTACGCTTCAAATATATCTTAAGTGAGATTGTTGTTACCTTTATAGTTTTTTTTATTGTGCGTCAACTACAAAATTCTCTTGGGTATCTGGCCAATAAAGTCTTATATCTTCATCAGCTTTCAGTCGTTTTTGTCGAGCCCACGGAGGTGGAGGGAGACTAAGGGATCACTTTGGCGTCTGTCTGTCCGTCCGTTACGCTTACAAAAATTTGAATAACTCTGTGCGTAATGCTTCAATTTCAATCAAACTTGGATGGAAGATTAAGCATACAGACTTTAAAATTTAAAAGTAGGCTATGTGAAGATCACCACAGGGCCAAAGGTCACCGGCAGGGGTCAACGAACTTTTGGAGCCCAATTAATGTTAATTTTTTGGCAAGTTTCTATTATGGCGCATAACTTTGCCCCCATTTACCCAATTGCGACCAAACCTGGGTGGTAAATGTCTCATAGAGAGCTGAAGGTCACGAAAAGGTCAAAGGTCACCGGCAGTTGTCAACGACCTTTCGGAGCCCAATGTTATTTTTTTCGGCAAGTTTCTATTATGGCGCATAACTTTGCCCCCATTTGCTCAATTGCGACCAAACTTGGTTGGTAGATGTTTCATAGGGAGCTGAAGGTCACCAATAGGTCAAAAGTCACCAAAAGGTCAAAGGTCACCAGCAGAGGTCAACGACCTTTTTGAGCGAAACTGGGCGAGACACATTATGGCTATCGCCTTGTTTGAATGTCCCATCAAAATATTCGGGTATCGAAATAACTCTGTATTCACTGCTATATGCGTCTACAAAATGTGTTGATCCACCATGTGTTTTACGACCTCTGCAAAAATGGCTTAACTACTAATATTTATGTAAACATCCGTTATTGATTGATAAGCAAAAACATTTCGACAAGAATTTACGTATAAGCCCTAGGATAAAATTTTAACCCCCAAAATAGAATGTACGAAGTTAACACACCCACAGTACAATTGACATGACCAGTACAGTTAACATGACAAAATGTATGATGTTTATGCTAAAAGTCAATTCCAACGATCATGATTCCGTCAATCCCATATCTCCTCCACCTTTTGTTTTGTTCTTTTATTAACTTCAGGTTGGTCTTGCCGTAGATGATATTCACGGAATTCAAGAAAAGGCCAAGCTCCATCGTCTTGCTATGCAGGTATACCTTAGGCCTATCCCATAATGACTTCCACACATTAAAAAATGAAGGTGCGCTCAAGGTGCAACTTTGAGAAAGGTGCAGAGCCAGAGCAAATTTGTACCTCTCTCGGCTTCGCGCTCGCCCCACTGCATGCGCAGGTGCAAGATTGCACCCTTCAAGTGCATTTTTTGCATCCAAAAGACGAGTTTCATAATGTATCCAAATTTATGGATGTTTGGGAAGCCTGGTAATGAGCTATTTCTTTCACTTGTTTCTATGAATACGTTTCAATACTGAAAATGCATCATGCATACATTACTTGTTGCTACACTGTACGTCGGACAAGCCTCGGACAAGCTTTCAGGTTGTTAAGAACAACCTTTGTTTAAAAGGTATACATGGAATATATGACGAAAACGGCCTAAAGGTGGTCCAAGTTTGCACGTTAATGGTTCAAAATAATGCACCTTCCACACAAAGCAATGAACAAAAATTCCAAAATTTTCAAACACCCCCCTTTTGCTAACTGGGGGTGTTTGAACACCCCAAATACCCCCTGCGTACGCGTATGGTATGTACATATGAGTGTGTTATTTTGACAGAAACTTCAAATTGAATAAAATAAATAAATTAAACCCCAAGTTCAGTTTAAAAATGTGACAAATACAGGATCAAGCCCAAGTATATATTTGGTCGATCAGACAACTTTTACGTCAATCTTTCACAAAGTACACTCAGCAAAAAAAGAAAGTAAACACTTTTTCAAGTTCACATTTGTAATATATAACTTTAATAAAAATCAATGAATTATATATCAAATTAAAGGCAATTTAATTCTCTTTCAGCCTGTGAGGTAATTTGAAGATAAATTTTATGCATGAGTGATCACATGCGTTTTTATCCCCCAAGGTGCAAAAGTAAAAATTGCAAAAGTGGACCATAATCCACTGGTATTTAAATGGCACAACACAGTCAATGGAAACAAAAGATCAGACTTAGACAATGGCTTTATCTTTGAATAAAAGACAGAATTTGTTAAAACTGCGAGAGTGAGTTCTGTCTTTTTACCAACAAAGAGAGAGAAAGAGAGAGAGAAAAAGAAGCTTCTCTACAGCCTTCAACTTTAAAAAATGTTTGAATGTCTGACAAGTAACCACTCTTCTGTCTATACTCTAAATCCAATTGAAACTTCTAAGACTTAGAAGCTTCTTTCTCTTTCTTTGTTGGTAAAAAGACAAAGTCTTGCAGTTTTAAAAAATTCTGTCTTTTATTCAACGATAAAGCTGTTGTCTAAGTCTGATCTTTTGTTTCCAATGACTGTGTTGTGCCATTTAAATATCAGTGGATTATGGTCCATTTTTGCAATTTTACTTTTGCATCTTGGGGGATAAAAACGCATGTGATCACTCATGCGTGAAATTTATCTTCAAATTATCCTCACAGGCTGAAAGAAAATTAAATTGCCTTTAATTTGATATATAATTCATTGATTTTTATTAAAGTTATATATTACAAATGTGAACTTGAAAAAGTGTTTACTTTCTTTTTTCGCTGAGTGTATTTTATTGTCGCCCCAGACATATAAAACTACTTCAAACCTACTGCAGATTGTTGATAGTAACAAACTGTGATGTTTAAATTTTAGGAGAGCGTGAATCGGTATGTGCATCACCTATGGGAAATGTCGGTGGTCACCATCGAAATTTTACATTTTGAGTAGTTTCTAAAAAAAAACAGAATTGTTTCAGAGCAAGCAATTTTCAGGGCATTGATATAGGTTTATCTGATAACGTAATAGCAAAGAATTTTTTAAACCATTTACCAAACCATATTTGGTCTTTGATTTGATTGAAACTTAAACCTAACAGGTGGAACTGGTGATGGAGGTCCAGCAGGCAGTCCCGGTCTTTATCTGGCGTTCGACGGTGAGACGAAGCAAGAAGGTCTATCCCAATCGGTCCTGCTGCAAGAATCTGCGGAAGTGGTACCGAACGCTGACGGGAGACCAGCACCTACTTCGGCAAGCCATCGACGTCTGCAACAAACGTGCATCTGAGGTAAATTATCGTGTAGAATCTATGTTTACGTCATAGTGTCTAAAAATCCTCATATTCTGACATCGATTTTCATAATTTTGTCCTACACAGTGTAACCCGTATGTTACGCCCGAGTCCATAAATAAAGAAAATCACACTTTTGATTAAATTTCAACAAAATAATCATGCAACAAACTTTATTAGCTTCTTATATATATTCAATCAATACAAATCAGTGACAAAATAAACAATACAATTCTGATATATCAAATTCTAAATCAACATCCTATGCCGGCTTTAATCTTATAATCTAAATAATCAGTTCTCGCGAAAGAGCTCATAGATAAAATACGCCGCACACCAGTCGCAATCTCTATCCTGGATAAAGCGTCCAGCGTCTCAGCTGTAAATGGTTCAAAGACTTCTCTCCGTCGAAGTCAACCCAGTTGAAAGTCAAGACCACACATCAACGGGCCTAATTAAAGAGTGTATGAATACAATCATACTATTAACAGCTAGCTCCTAACTGCTGAGTTAAAATAATTATATCATCTCTGATATCATCTCAAACTTATAAAACCTATCATATGAAACAATCAATTCCATATAGTTGCAATATGATTAACTATCAATGGGTACATGCCCAAGTATAATCATCTAACTTATCATAAACTTACACTTAATAAGTTAGTAAATAACACAAATATAAATGCATGCAACATATGCACTTTCTGTTTAGTAAAGTATGCATCAATACCATTACATGAGCGTATGTGGAATCACCGCCCCAAATAGATGCTCTGTCTACTTGCTTGACCTGAACGAATCCACTTGATTTGGATTAACCAAAGCAACATGACTTTTCTCTTGAAAGTCTCGCAATTAGCAACTTTAAACATGTGCTCCACGCGCAGCAGAACTACACTGAACAGTAATAACACATTCACGTATATGTTAGTAATATAAAACACTTCAAGTATTTGTAAACTCTCAATTACTTTATCAGCAAATAATCACTTTACTGATGAAACATTAAACAATCCTACACTTCAATTCTTTGAAGTCTGGTAAGTGTTCTGTAGTGAACAGTTCAAAATGAAATCATCTTTCATCAAGTAAATTCAACATATCTCATAAATACTAACAATTTCAAACAATCAATCAAATAATAGTAAGCATTATAATCTTGAGACACATTCCTTGAGTCTCAAACGAATGCAATACTATAACAATGAACATTCAAGTTCACAGCAAATCCAAATCAGTAAGCAATCTCAGCTCACAATATTTACTAGTTAATCCAGTTTTAAACAACAGCCTATAACTCAAAACAGCCATAACCATGAATAAAATCTATACAAAGATAATTATCTAATACAAAGTATACTTTAACAAATTAAACACACAAATGAAAATATCGGACTTACCTAATAAAAGAGCCAACACTCAACTACCAGTTCACAAGCAAGCAGATTCGAAAACAGTGAAATCAGCTCAATCTACTAGATTGAGTCAGGATATACACATCCTAAAACTCTAACTCTATGAACGTGTAAGTTTGTAACACAAAGTTAACTTGGAAGTAACTTGAATTCTTCCTGAAGATAAACGAACAAATTATATAGTTGAACTACTCTGGTCAAGACACGCTTGCTGCTGAAGTATGTACAAAACATGTAAAGATGAAAACGATGGCAGAGGCAGAATGAGGAAAATCGTGCTCCTCCTAACATCTTATATTCGAAAGTTTGGAGAATAGCTCCATAGCTTTCTACATGTTATCACCTTAACCAATCAAACAATTTTACTTTATTAAAACTTTTGCCATTGGTCAAACATAATTATTGGGACAGAAGAACTTCACCTATTGGACTGAGGTCACCTAACGATGATGTCATCACGCTACCAGTCGTGACATCATCACCCTATTCTCAGAACTAAACATTGACCAGTCCACTCCCCTTTTCTCCAAAACAATGTGACGTCACCTTAGTCAGTAAACTGGGTGGATAACTCTTGCATCATCCCAGCCCTACTCAGGGAACTCATAAACTTTGGTAAAGAAAGCATAACAAATCCACTCTCTTGTTTTTATCATGTGATCTTAAAGTAACCCTCACAAAAGACGTACAATTCCTTAAAACCTAGTAATAATACTTCATCACATATTTGATCAATACGTTGTACATGAAAATATATTGTCTTCTCACTGCAAGACAGCTATACAGTTATGTATATTAAATTATGCTAGATATCATTATCTTTAAAACAAGAGTTAACATAATAACTTCTTATGAGACATTTTACACAAACATAAACTCTCTGGAAATCAAAATAACCAGGTACCTTATCATAAACAAAATGCAATAACTAAAACATACATATTATACAAACAATGTAAACACCATAGTGATCAATCCTAAAATACAAGATAATTACTGTAATAATCTTTGAAATGCACAATTACATATACAACATACAGTTAGCATCAGGGTACTCCTTCAATCTAGAGGGTCATTTCTTCCAGTCTATCAAGGCTAAAACTGTGTGGGAGATTCTTTGTATTGATGACGTAAGTAGTGACGGCAGGCATTCGGTTACTGGCTAGGTCATAAAGTTTCAGCCCTGGAATGTCCATTGACTGGGCTGGTGGAAGGTTTTATGACTTACAGGTGTTTTGTTCATAGTGAATGTGGGGATGGGCAGTTAACTGGGAAGGGTGATGACCCAGTGACTCTGTATACATTACAGCTAGGATATGGCCTATAAACAATAAAACTGGAGTTGTAACTGTCTCCCTCTTCCTTTTTGTAAATTAGCATGACTATTATTATTATTATTATTATTATTATTCTAACCCAAATTTCCTTGGGGTTACACAGTAAAAACGCTGTTTAACTGCCTACCGTTGGGGGCGTCGATCCATTTTTCGCAGAGCTCTGATTTTTCGGATTGGGGTGGCAAAAGTAAAAAAATGTAAAAAAAAAATCGGCACGCTCCGCGCGGCAAATTGCAATGTGAGATTTTGTGGTTTTGTGGTGCTTTCAAATGCTTTTCAAATGCCTTTTCAACAATTCCTTGCTTCACATATTACGAATTTTTCTAGTTGTCAAAATTAAATTACGGGGGGGGGTTTTGGGGGGGGCCAAATCGATATGTGTTCCCCCAAATATTTTCATTCGGATGGCGACTGCCCCCTTGCTACGCCATGATCAACGCCCCTGCTATTGTTTAAGCCTGTCACTCTAAGAACATTGTTTAAACAACCATGATTGTGGAATCCGTCTTTTAAACAATATTGGTTTGGTTAAGATTTAAACAACGCTAATCAAATTTTAACCAATATTAGGCGGATTCCACAATCATGGTTGGTTAAAAAATTTAAACAATGTTTTTAGAGTGACAGGCTTAAACATCTGTAAGCAGTTGTTTAAAATGTTTTAAACACCGTTTTTAATAGTGTTACTGCTGCCTTGTCTAATTGTGTTACTACAATTTCCGTGTTTTTTTTCAATCTCTGGAAAGTGAATTTCAAATAGTTATTTATGTCTTTTTCAAATTAAACTATGCTGTCATATCTTATATCTATTACACGCAGTGCTATCTCAGTTGTTACAATTTTTACATTGGTCTTATGTTTATCTGTGCAGTTTGTTTTTCCGTTGTTAGCTTATGACGAGTTCCTTTTTTGTTATTTGGATATGATAAGTAAATATATAAATAAATAAATAAAATATAAAATAGACAAGTCCGTAATTAGAATTTCTGATTACCACCGGCATGATGGCTTAGTGGACAGAGCGTCCGCCTCACGTGCGGAAGGTCGCGGGATCGAGCCCTGGCCGGGTCATACCAAAGGCTTTTAAAAATGGTACCTTCTCCTTTCTAAAGTGGCTACCCTGAGTAAATAAGAAGTTTACAGTGACCTACTGAAATTGATTTGCATATTTTGGTTCATTGGTTTCAGGGCGATTTTCTACACGACCATGACACCACGGAACAACTCTTCACTAACATCAAATATCGTTTGAAAGTCATTGATAATAAAGTGGAATCGATCACAAACCGAGCGGACGAAGATGGCGCGAAGAGAGATGGGGAAATGGAGCAGATACAATCGAAGCAAAAACACCTGAAGGATCGATTGGATCGAATGGAGAGCAAGATCGATGCGTTACTGAAACACAGCAAAGTGAAATGGGAAGATACGTCCACAAAATCCGAATCGAAATAACTAGAATTCTTACAATATACTATTTAGATTCAGGTAGTTTGGAAAGTTATGCTACCACTGGCAAGATATGCATGGATAAACAATTCCACTGTGGTGAAGTATAAGCCTAGATCTATGCATAGTAAGTCTATAGGAGGAAATGGGGGGGGGGGAGGTGTGAATCCGGTAAATTTGAGTGCTTATAGATTTTCACTTTTTTAAAGCACTAAATCATCATTTTAAAATAAAATTTTTCAGCGTTTTATTTTTAGACCTTATCAAATACACTTAGAGCATGGAGGATTATGTAGTTAACATTTTAAAAAATTGTGGTCATTGTTAGACCGTGGATTTAAGTAATATGTTACGTAATGCTGTGTTATGGTATATTACTGTATGGTATATTTTTAGATTTTTTGCTTTGTGATTTTGTTATGTTTGTAATTATTGCATTGGAAAGAAAAAATGCAGAAATCAAATCAAATCAGATTAAATAAAAAAAAGTCAGTGAAAGGAAAACTTTCCCCAAATATTCCTTTGGATTCAATGAATCTCTACAATATTTTTTTAGAAATGCAACATTCAACATACTGAACAAATTCAGTATTTGGTAAATGATTAAAAATGAAATTCCTTGCAATTTTGTTTTTAAATACACCTATGTGATCCTATCAATCTCCTGATAATTGCTCGCTCTAAAACTATCCCATTTTACAGAAATTATTCAAAATGTAAAATTGTGTGTGTGTGTGTGTGTGTGTGTGTGTGTGTGTGTGTGTGTGTGTGTGTGTGTGTGTGTGTGTGTGTGTGTGTGTGTGTGTGTGTGTGTGTGTGTGGTGGGGGGGGGGGGGACCTGACATTATAGGTAATGTACATACCGGAGATGTTTTCCGATAATTTAACCTCATATTTCGTCACTTATAACAAATTACAGATAGGTTTGATGTTTTCTGTTTGGGGTAACAATAGAATACTTTGTGAAAGAATGACAGAAAAAATTGTCTGATCGACCAAAAAATATACTTGTGCTTTAAAGCCCCCAGGGGAGTTTTAGTTTTGGATTTTTTTGTTATTGAAAGCTTTATGCCAAAGTCATAACCCTGCATAAATAGATTCTGAAGTCTTTAGTTTTTTTTTTATTTGTTAATGAAAAAATCTTCGAGGGGACCCGCCGAGATTTTATTAATTTTATATTTACATTATAGCAATCCACAAGTGTTTAAAAAGGCTTTAAGGTTGCATGTGTTATACCTCATCTGGAAAGAAGCAGAACTCTGCCTCTTCAGATGGGTATAACTGCATTATAGCCTTCTTTTTGTCTTTAGTTTTTTTTTAATTAATTATGAAAAATCTAGGGGGGACCCCGAGATTTTCGACTATATTTTACATTAATAGCATCCAAGGGTTAAATGGCTTTAAGGTTCATGTGTTATACCTCATCTGAAAGATGCCAGACTCTGCTCTTTCAGATGAGGTATAACTCATATAGCCTTTCTTTTTGTCTTTAGTTTTTTTTAAATTAATTATTGAAAAATCTCGGGGGGGGGACCCCCGCAGATTTTCGGCTATATTTTATCATTATAGCATCCAAAGGGTTAAAAAGGTATATGAGCTATACCTCATGCTGAAAGAGCAGAGTCTGCTCTAACAGATGAGGTATAACACACGTAACCTTAAAGCCTTTTTAACCCTTTGGATGCTATAATATAAAATATAGTCGAAAAATGTCGGGGTCCCCCCCCCCCCCGAGATTTTTCATTAACTAATTTAAAAAAACCTAAAGACATTCAGGATCTATTATTGGAGGGTTATGATTTGGGGACATAAAGCTTTCAAATATGTCGTCCTTTCTGGATGGCAATTCGGGTCTGTGATGTCACACTGGAACAATAAGCCATTTCGGAGTTGCAATTTGCGCATGTGCAGATGAAGGTCAACGTGACCAAATTGTGCAATGTAGCGATTTGAGAGACACTAGATCGGTCTTCATTAAAGCTTTTGTTATTGATATTCATGTATGCACTAGATGCACATTGGAATGTACAGGTGAAGGTATTGTAAAAAAAAAAATAACAAAGCCATTCAGGCACTCCTCCATTACTTTAAGTACAGTTGCGCTCAATTGGCTCACTAAAGGTCTTATCCAGTCTTCAACATCTGTGGGTTCATGGGGTTATCGTGATCACATTCTAACTACGAAGTGGTTTATTCTCAGTTGACTTTGAAAATGAAGATCAGTTTTCAATCTCTAGGCTAGCAGCGAATCAGTTGACAAAACACCTTGTAAAAGGCATGCCAATTTATCTTAGCCCTTACACGCATGAAAGACAAACAGAATTATTAATTTTTTGGGGAAAAAAGGATCATGTCTCTTCAACTAGCTTATCCAAACTTGCCCACACTTTTATCGATGGGTTTAACACATAGATAAGATTAATCTTGATATTACAGATGATAAAGCCAGTTATATAGTCTACCTTAATTCTAAAACCAAGTGTGTATAGTCCCCCCCCACACAAAAACACTGGCAAAAACAAAAACAAAAACAGCAAATATGTTAAAATTACCTCTTCCTGTGTCACTTTGAATTACCAGTTTTGTAAACTATATGTCTGTAAACCCAGAGCATGTCTTATGCGTCATACAAGTTTAGTTTAGTTTAGTGATGGCAATTAATAATTTAAGATTAAAAGTTGGCTTGTTATATTTGTAACAATTAGAACATGAGATATAATATATTAACAGTCATTTCTGTACTTCTTATGCTTACAGTATATATCTACATGTATAATTGATTCGTTTAAGTGGATGAAATTGTACTCTTTTTAGGATTTGGGGTTCATTTATTTTGGTAATATTATTCTTGTGACTGCACAAGGTTAATGTATTATTTTAGCTTTACTCTTGCAAATTTTATATTTGTATATTGCAGCGTATGCAATGTAAGTAATGTATTTTGAATACGAAATGAACAGTACTATAAACAAAAAACAAAAAAACGAACATAACGGACGGCTGCACCACACCCGGCTTAATTTCCGATGTATAATTTCACATTTTATCATAGATTACTATATTTTTTTGTTATATTCACATTGTTTTAGTATGACGATAAACTCTTACGAATGTTTCATGGAGGTCTGAATGCTTTTGGGAACGTTTCTGAAAACATGAATGTTCTTAAAATAGTCTTTTCTCAATCATGTATCACTCATTTTTCACATGAGGTATCATATGAAAGAAGATAAAATAAGACTTTAAGAATAATGTACTTCAATTTGCAAGGATTTCCCTAAATGTGGCTGTTTGATTTTTTGATTTGCTCGTTCAAACGAGTTTCTGATAGTGTGAGTGTGTGTGCGCGCGCGCGCGCGCGTGTGTGTGTGTGTGTGTGTGTGTGTGTGTCAGTGTATTAACCAAGCGCGAATAAAAACTTCAGAGACTGGTATCAAATGAAGGAGAGAAAACATTCTTTCCAAATAATTATGTAGCTTGCTGTGTGTGTGTGTGTGTGTGTGTGAGTGACTGTGTTGTCAAATGTATGATATGATCAATTTCGTTAGGGATGTTATTTGGATCTGCAATGATCGAATTCATTCCCAAATCCCGAATGCTGTAGTCAATCATAAGCATTTCTTTGGCGCAAGTCAACTTTTGTACAGTTAACAAAGTCTCCTGTTCATCCAAGCGTGAACAAATACCACACAAACATAAACATAATATACCAAATGATTCGGGATAAGGTGTATAATACTTTACTCTCGATAAATGATTTTTAAAATGATTAGCAATTTTGTAATTGTAACCCCTTTTTTTTACTCACAACATTATTGATAATAGAAATAGATATAATTATGTACCCTAAAACAAAGTTCATGTACATTGCAAAATGCTCTCACGTGTTATTTTTTATATTTTCATACTAACATGAATAGCTGTTTAGAATATAATGTACATGTATTAAATGTAAAAAAGACATATATAACGCGTAGAAATAATATAACTTTTCCCGCTCATTTTCAAACTGTTTTTAATTCAGATTCGTTTTGAGATGACAAGGTAATGCGAATGCTAATTCCAATTTCGTCTTTTTCAACTAGTTTGATAACTTTTCCGATTTGTTTAATACATTTATCTTGCAGTTTCGTCAATTGAAGAGTATAGAATAAGAAGTACTGAAGTCACATAATGCTACTTTTGAGAAACTAAGGCTCAAATTTTTCTAATTTGTCTACAGATCACAATTGTTTGAATTGTACATTCAAACTTGGTAAAGTTAATTGACACAATAAAAGATGAATATAGGACAAAAACAAGCGTTGTCACACTTGTCGATTTCCAATAATCATAATCAATATTGTGGACTTTGAGTACTTCTTCTGAAAACAAGGGTCTCAGGAAAACAAATGCATTTCTCAATAAATAGAATGTCGAAAACACTTAATTGTATATATTTTTTGGAATGTCCTCCAAAAGTATGGACAATTTTGATATGCAATTTGTCAAATTTGGACATTGTTTTAAATTTACTTCATTTGACCTTTGACCGGAAGTGACACATACCTCTCAACAAGTACAAACTACATGATAAATTATACATTTTCTTAATCCTTGTAACTAGTCGAGTAATTTGACATACATTTAAAGAAATTAGACCAAGTTAAAAATTCGACCCCGGTTGACCCCTTCCCTGACCCCTATAGGGAAGGGTCAATTTGACAAAAATGTTGTCAAAAAATTTCCCGGCATGTAACGACTTCAAAACAATCACTAACTGAATTTCGTCAACATGTGACTTAAGTATTTCTTATTCTATACTCTTCAATTGCAATTTCAATTCGTTGGTAACAATCAATGAAAAAGTCAGCGAAATGAGTCCTCTTTTTGGAAACCAGTTTCGTCAACATTTTATTCAATTTTGTTGTCCAAAATATACAGATCATTACCTTTGGACCAATTGGGATAAGAATTTAATGGGGGTTTTTAAAGCAAAGACGAATTGGCCATTCTTAAGAAAAAAACATTAAATGTTTAAATTTTGCAACTTGTTGCCAAATGATAAAACTGAAAGCGTTTGCACGCTCCGCTCTCCTCGAGACGAAACTGATCTGAAAATTGAGGAAATTTCACTAAACGATGAAAATGAGCGTGAAATCCTTAATACTAGTAATATACAATGTGGCGCAGAAAAATGGTACAAAAAATGTATCATATTTCCCTCCATTATCAAAGAAAAATTACTATTTTTTTCCTTTCATCTGATAGCGTGTTCTTTTCTGAGCAACACAACACTTAGATCGTCAATTTTTGTTTATAGTTTTCATTTTACAGCCCGGGGGGGGGGGGGGGGGGGCAGTGCCATTACAACGTGTACACCATGCGCGTGTGAAAAAACGCGTAAAAAGGGTTGTTTTTCACGTCGGACGATGTACGCGCGTACATTGAAAAGGTATCAAAAACGCAGTGCAATTACACGCAAGCTGGCGCGCGCGCATACCAAATTCACATTGAGTACATAAACAGCCCTAAAAACGGAAAGTACCAAATCCCAAATAGATGATCTTAGTGTCATTCTAATTACGAAACAATAGTTTATCAGATGAACTAAATAAAGATGAGCAATTATTTTGGGAAATAACCGTAAATGTAACTGCATCGTTTTTTCTAGGCCACCCTGTGTATACAATAACATATCAAATACGATATAGCATATAATACACATAGCCCGGTAAAACATATCTAATATCTATATCTAGTCATATTTAAACTAGAGCAGTTCGACTGTGCGCAGTCGATGGGTATGCCTCCGCAGTCAGCACTACCACCCAAAAAGCCTTATGAATGCTTGTACCCCATTTGATCAGAAAATTGCAAGTTACCTTGGTAATGAGACCATCTGAGGTTTAATATATAAGCCCTTATGACCTTTGACTTATGGCATTTTAACTCCGAAATATCACTTTATCAGGGTCTCATACTGCATTCTTGACCCACGTGACATTTAAATCCGACGAGCGATTCTTCAGTTAAAATGGTACTGAGCCCAAATCAGATGTGTATGAGGCCTTGTGACCTTTGACCCTTCAACTCCGTAATAATTATTCTATGCTTCATACTAAATACTTGAACCAAGTGACATTCATATCCGATAAACCACTCTTAAGTTATAATGGTAACAAACCCAAATCAGACATATAGGAAGCCTTGTGAGTGACCTTTCACCTTTCACCTATCATCTCCAAAATCTCAAAAGTTCATTGGTGCCTTACAATACCAACTCTACCCAAGTTTCATCAAAATCCGATACGCCATTCTTAAGTTATCGCGTTAAAGACACAGGTATGGGACCTCGTGACATTTGACTTTTCAACTCTAAAATCTAATCAGTTCATTGTTGCTTTACAAAATCCCACCAGCTGTTCTCAATTTATTGTGGTAACCAGCCCAAATCAGACATGTATTAGGCTTCGTGACCTTTGACCTTTCAACTCTGAAATCTAATCAATTCATCTGTGCCTTATAATACATACTTCACCCGAGTTACATTAAAATCCGATAAGCCATTCTTAAGTTATCGCGTAAAAGACAACAGGTATGGGGCTTCGTGACCTTTGACCTTTGACCTTTCAGTTTCGAAATCTAATCAGTTCATCTTATAATACATACTTCACCCAAGTTACATTGAAATCTGACAAGTCGTTCTAAGTTTTTGCTGTAAAAAACAAAAAATCAGACATTTTAGGCCCTGTGACATTTGATCTTTCAACTCCAAAATCTAATCAGTTCATCGTTGCCTCATAGTACATACTTGGTCCTAGTTACATTAAAATCCAAACGATATATCGCCTTTCGTTGATCTTTTTCTCGATCTGATCCAAACGATATATCGCCTTCCTGGTGTCTGATCGATGACTGAAAGCTTCACACTTCGCTGATCTTTTTCTCGATTTGATCCAAACGATATATCGCCTTCCTGATGTCTGATCGATGACTGGCACTTTCTTCAAGCAGTTGTTTGACTTTTGTGAACAATGTGTTGGTCGTCGCCTGTTCGTGCTTGAAATCTTCCTGCAGGTATACAAAGAAAGAAAATATCTAATCAATGAAATGTTGGCAAAAAGAACTGATGATCTTGATCAGTTGGTTTTTCTCTCGTATCTAATCGGCGAGTTACAGTATGAGCAACAATTACATTCTGTTTTAATGAAAAGATTAAAAAAGAAGTATTAAGCCGTTGATTTGTTCTGTTGAATTGTTACAATCATATCCTTACAAAACACAGCAAACTTATCTGCTTCAATTTGTACCTTTTAAATAGCTTACGTGCTTGATTTGTGTTAAATGATAATAAAACATGTTTATGTGTATTGCAATATGATTACTGTGATATGACGCATATTTTCTGTTTATGATTTATAAATGAAATGTGTTTATACTTGGTTAATGCATGATTAGTATATTTATGCACAAACAGTATTATATCATTTGATATAACAACATTAATTATTTGTATCTAAACAAATATACATCATGGCATTGCTACCGTCAGGTTCACGCGGTCTTCCCCAATCTTCAGGCAGAAGACCGCGTGAAACCGACGGTAGCAGAGTCAAGAGGTAAGTGAATTTGCTCTGCATGCAGAAGGTGCATTGAGCACTACAGACGATCCCGATATGCAATTCTTCTATCAATCAATTTATCTATCAGTCTATCTATCCTATCTATCTATCTATCTATCTATCTATCTATCTATCTATCTATCTAGGCTATCTATCTATCTAGGCTATCTATCTATCTTTCTATTTATATATCTATATATTTTGACGTCATTGTCAATCGATAGAAAGTCTCACCTAGCGCGCTCTGATTTTTAAACCATATGGAAGAAAATCAAACATTTCTTTCACTTTCATTCTCATCCTATATGACATATCATTACGTAATATGAACAGATTTACCTTGGAAGACCGCACTTTTTCGTATAGGTCAATGGCACTTTCAGTTATATCCTCTTGCATCGTCAATTTTTTATACCATTTCTTCAGAAAAGAGGACTGATTAGGATAACATCTCCGCCACTGGACGGTGGAGGAACGCCACATGAAACGTGGATAATTGGTCTGTATATCCATAGCAAACTTCACCTACATAAAAACGAGAATTGCATTTTACCACAGTTATTCGCTGACAGAAGGTTTAAGGCGGGGGGGGGGGGTCTCAATCGTAGGCTTAGAGGGGGGAGGGGTTATGTATCCCCTTGTTGATCGGCAATGTAAAAAAAAAAACATATAGGGGGCCTATATAAGTTTTGTTAAGGAGTCAACAGCAGATCACCTACACATAAAGCCAATATTTAGCTTCCAAATTATAAATCGTATATCGACAAGAGAAGACATCAACATTGTATTG
>JZLH01S0205017.1:55375-65674 GCA_001188425.1 Eucidaris tribuloides
GCGCCTTCGCGGAAGGTGCGGGTGCCGATTGCTGCAATGACAAGGATGATGCATTTTCTCTTTTTCGGAACAAAAACTGTTGGATTTTTGATGCCTGCCACGGGGTTAACAACCATCTTCGTGTTGGGGAACTGTTATAGCTTTTTCTATTCTCATATTGTTCAACTGCTAACTTGCTAAACGAATTTAATTCTAAGATGGTTACTCATTTTTGTCTTAGGTCCCATGTACTTGTTTTCTGCGTATGTTACTTGTTAAATTTATGTTGATATTCTGACAATTGCGATAATGCGATTAATATCGATTACCTGTTCCGAGGTCAGACTAAATCGGATTATCAAATCGACTATTCGAACCCAGGCCTATAATAATGAATAATATGAATAATATAAGATAATCATATGGTACATGTATGATACTTAAGTAGAAATGGCTCCGTTCTACAACATACATGCTAATAATAATTTGATAAATTAACAAATTGTGTATGATTTGTCTACAGTATAACAGATATATTCTGTTAAAAGGGAAGTGTATTAAAATGTTCTGGAAGTACATGTAGGTTTACAACCTATTTGTATGGATCTCCTTTCTCTGTACAGACACTGGAACAAATTACCATCAACTTGATAGACTGGGTCAGGGTCACTATACTTGCCTATTTAGACGAATTATGATCTGATCTAAATCTCAGATGACGTCAAGTTCAGCAGACTTAATTCTATCGATCAGTAAAAGGATCAACTCAAAACGGGCACATCATAATAAAAATACAGGTCTTTTGTAGCATTTCTAAACTGGAGCAAGCTTGCCCTTGCTGATGTCACAAAATCAACCAGACCTTATTAGCCCATTGAGGACTATATCTCAGGGTGGGATTATAGAGAATGCATGTCCTATCAAAATCAAATCTTCTTCAACGTGTTGTTTAATGACTTTTAAAATGGATCAGGAGCTGGATTGAGATGTTGGTCAGAGTTTGAGAGAAAAAAAAAGGCTTGCTTTCATGTACCTAACTTCATAGATTTTTTGTTTTGTTTTTTGTTTGGTATTCCCAATTCCTTACCCCAAACCCAATCCTCAAATTAGGGTCAAGCAAAACCCTTCTTCATCAAGTCTAAATTTCTAGACTTTCCTTTAGTCTAAGTTTCTAGACTGCTTTGGGATTAATGTAAAAACATAAGAGAGGAGTCTAGAAGCATAGACTAACTTTCATCTAGCTGTAACCATGTGGGAATGAGGATGTTCAGGCTCGTCTACAAAGAGGTGTTAACGTGGCGGATGCTGAATAATTATATACCCAATCCATTTTCGGGCTGACGTAAATATCACACGTTTGACAGATCTAAAGTGGGGCAACTGGAACAACAATAACCTTAGCCGACTAATTTAGCAGACACCATTAATTTGTTCCAGATCCATTGACGTATAGATTGGCAGTGGGGGGGGGGGGGGTGCTTGGGAGCAGTTGCTGTGGCTGTCCTCTCCTAAAAACGTTTAAATAAATAATGTCTTGCTAATAATGATTACATTTTCATTAAATTACACAATTTCAAGATATCATTTGTTAAAATCTTGTTTGTCACAATCATCATTCAAACAAATGCTGTCATTGCAATAAAATAGGTTCAAATGTTCACATTCAATTTTATGTCAAATCTATATTAAAAACAAATATGGATTACAGATAACAATATACATGGAAAGCAATATAAGACATCAGTAGATGGACATTTGCTTTAAAAGACTTTGAATCAGAGATTCAGAGTACATTCCCAGCACCACTTAAGATTTGAGCTTGACAATATTCGTTGCATGGCTGGTAGAAGGGCCTTAGCTGATGTTCCTGGCAAAAGGGCCTTAACAATGAATTTTCTATAATTTGAGAAATATTGCCGTATGTGATATATTCACTTACCAGATGGAGAGAAGGCTACAAAAAATATCGCACTACTTTGATTTTATGAGAGAAAAGCCAATGGTTTCACATTAGGGGCAATTTAGGATTAAGGATCTCTGCCGGGGAAAACATGCTGGGGCCCTTCTGCCAGTCATTATTTTGTGTTAAAAAATATAGATAACAACAAAACACAACTTAAAGATTGGAAGGGCACCTGCCACAATTATATTGAGGAGAAAACAGCTTACACACATTTCTATCATCATCTTTGCCCTCTCCAGAGGTTTTGCTCATTATACCACTGACCTACCTGTAGGTTATGAAAGGTCTGCCTTCCGACAGCTAACACCTCAGAGAAAAGGTGTCAACGCTATATGCTGATAAAGATTAGTCATTCATGGATAAAATTCATAAATATAATTAATGGAAAATGCAGCCCTGATAGGAACACACACTGTGCATGGACATACATGTCCATGAAATCTCATTGTTGGACCTTGTAAAGTACTATCACATTATACAAATTTGTTATTACTCTCAGTCTCATTAATTATTTGTCATTGAATGAAAATTGCGAGATATAGGGTAGTGTGTTACTAATGAAAATTTCTGTCTGCCTCAGAAACATGTCATATTGATAAATGAAAAGTAAAAATGTTATATGATATTATGATTAATTTCTGTTTTTTTTATTTATTCATTTGTTTATTTATCTATTATTTGTTTATTTATTCATTGAATTGTTTATTTATTCATTGATTTATTTGTTATTTAGGTATTTGTGTAGCTAGACTTACATGTAATTACTTAGTTTTGTCTTTAAATTTCTCTTTCAAGTGTACTATTCATTACCACTATTTAGTATTATTTATTTCTTTTTATGATTAGACCCCAATGTGACCTGAGACATTGTTTGTGTATTGATTGGATACAGTATTTATTCATTTATTTATTTATTTATTTATTTATTGATTGATTGATTCATTTTTTTTATCATTTATTTAATTGGTTTGAAAGTGTACAGTAATTCATTCATTTCGAGTATTCATTGCATCCATTTTTGCCCCAGGAATATGTAGTTAACAAATATAAAAAATAATATTGGATACATTTAGGTTTTGAATTATAATTTTAGTACAGTATACAGTACCTCACTGGTAACAAACAAGACTTTATGAGTCAATCAAATCCATTCCTTGTATGCACCTGACTCACTCCTGTCGATCATGATCATATGAATTCTCAAACAAGATCATTATTTTTTTTTCTTTTTGCTCACTACCCTCCAAATAAAAATGTATCATTTTACTCACCTTGCAAGCTAAAAATAGAGCAAATCAATTCCAGAACCAGCGGTACATTATTAGAACAATCAATAGATGTGATTCATCCAGTACATTACAGCTCGCCGATCGGAACATGGAGTGTGATTGCATCCTCATGTGCACTCAAGCTAAAATTGGAAACATTTTGTGCATCACCCTAGTGATGGACCTTGCACTTACCTGTAAAATTGATACTTGCGAGGGTGTAAAAATGAAGTCTTACATGATTTACTGTATTAGAGTAGTCTATATTCTTCAGTGTTGTAGTCCTCGAGGACGGCCTCGTCCTCGAGGCCGGCCTCGAGGCCAAAATCCTGGCCTTGGCCTCGTCCTTGACCTCGGAGAAAAATCCTCGGCCTCGTCCTTGGACACTTGCGTCAATCCTCGGAATCCTCGGGCGAGGCTGGGCCGAGGCCGGGTAAAATCCGGGGTAAAATGCATATGCTTGAGCACTATTATATCGGGTGGGTTAACAGTGCATCTGCCTTGACATTATTTTGGTTCACTAGTGTATTTTGAGAAACTGGAAATCGAATAGGCCTACTGTTGTTTGTTTGTTTTGTTTGTTTTTAAATGCTTTCAGAAGTCTGTGCGATTATGCACAATTGTGGAAATGCAAAATTTTGCGAATCTGATTGAGTAGTATGATTTGTATGCATGACCGCCTAGTAGCCGAGTCTTTTTTTTTTTTTTTCTTATAATAGCCAAGTTTTATTCCAGTTCTCAAAGCAAGAAAATCAAGTAGTATATACAGACAATGATGTATGGATTTAATACCATTACACACTGCAAAGAAACTGGGTCGTGCGAAATCTCGCATCCATGGTCCGCCCAACATCGACATCAAATGCGTGCGAGCCCGAAGGACTCCGGATATATTTAAACAGCACAAAAAATTCCGTTGAACAATAGTAATTTACCTTTTGACATCGAGAGTGTCAAACCAACACCACACCGAAGCCAAGCGGGCGACACAAGGGCTGCCAAAAACAAACACCCCATCATGCAGTGTATTAATTAATGAACTACATATTTAGTATGACAATATATGACAATATATTTCAAAATTATTTAATGTACCTCCATGTTTATCTAAAATAAGACAACTTATCGTGGCTTGGCAGTACAATACTTCGTTCAATTTCTAAGTTAATATTTTCAATGTTTTTTCAAATGAATGCTAATGTAAATTATTACCCTTTTTGCATCTGCGTACTGGAAAGATATAGTATTTGGCATACGGATACAAAATTAAAAAGTCAGAGTGAATATCCTGTTGGCAATCCCAAAAATGAAATTATTATGCTGTCAGTTTGAGCTTATTGCTTAAGAGTATCTCTTTGAAAATAACACGAAAGCGTTGGGTTAAAGGGCACCCCAGAATAATACTGAGTAAATTGAATTCCAGTATCAGTCACAAAAGGTAATATTAAATCGAGATGTAGAATACCTAACTGTGTTTTTAAATACTTGTTGACCACCAAGAATATTGTGCCAATATCTTAAACTGAAAATAACGCAAGCTTTGTAGATAATGAACATTCTAACAGGAATTGATGTAAATTTTTCCCTCAGGTCAACAGTGGTTCTGTAAGACGAGTCACATTTTTCTCTGTGAGATTTTGGAACTTGAAAGAATTATTCAACACATCTGTTATGAATAAATTTACTACTTTAGTGACCTTTTGTCAAGTTTAAATTATAAGTTCTTCTTCGATTTAGTTCACCCGAGCCGCATCTTTCAGTCGATGGACCTTTAAGTAATGCGTTTCCATGAAAGGAATTGCTATATATAACAGGAATAAAATCTAAAAGTTACATTGGATCTGATATTTTATTCAAAAACTTCGCACCGTGAGTTAAAAGGGTTTTCCGTTATCATTTAACAAATGTATGGATTCTGGTTGACAACCATTATTATCCAGTCCATCTTAATAATCACTTTTTGACCTATTCTGATTAGCATGCAATTATATCAAATAATTTGCATTATGAATGCTAGCACTCGGTATGGATCTGGGAAAAGATAACATATCCAAAGACTCAAGTATTTCTCTTACTAAATATATTTTTGATTTTGCTGTATTTTATCTTCATTACTCAAGTTACAAACAAAATAATCTCCACCAGAAGATGCTATTTTAGTTTAAAGAAACAACTTCAGTACTTTTATTCCGACGTTTAACAATCTTTTAATCCATGCACTTTTAAACCTGTGTCATAGATGGTACATGAAACATTCGCTAAACCTCCTTTTCTGTAATCACAATAATTGTCTTGCGATTAACCTTATCAGGTTGTTATTCCAGTATAAAAGAGTAGAGTAAGATTCAAACCTCATGAATACCAATTCTGGGGGTTTGGCGTAATACAGAAAACAAATATATCAATTGCCGAAAGTCCGATCGATTTTACAATGGCCTATTTTACCATGGCAGTCTATCCCTTAGACCACACTCTCAATAATTTTTTTCAAAGTTTCTAAACTTCTGTAAAAAATTCAATTTAAAAAGGTCATTTGAATCAGTTGAAAATGTATACCTAATAAATGAAAGGGCCCTTGGAGTAATCAAACCGTGGGTAACAGTGACGTCAGGAGAATGAGCCTTGTGATACCCTAAGCGCTATAATTTCTGATTTGTTACGATTAAATACATTAACCCGAATACGTTTTTTAATTCGTCAAGTACAGCTTATAATTTTAAAAGAGAGTTTACATCTTTCACATTAAAACGTTGTAATCTCGGCATACATATTAATTTTAATTTCTTACCACTTGACTGCAATACCTTTAATGTTGTTATCATTTTTGATCCATTGCACTCATGATTCATTGCCAAATATATAAAAAAGTAATGGACTTAAAGGGCAGCCCTGTGCGGACACACGCTCCGTAACATTTAAAAAAACTCTGTGGTCTGCCATTATTAATAACACATGAATTACATCGATTGTTTATAAAGTTTTAACCCAGATATGAAATCATTTCCAAGTTATAAGATTCTAGGCTTGAAACATATAGACATTCTAACTTATCAAAGCTTTTTCTATATCTGCTAATATATGGAAACCTGGTATATCGTTGTCGTTTGGTGTGTTGAATCATGTCTAATGCCTAACGATATTTTCTCCATGTATCTCCCTTTTATAATCCCGTTTGATTCACAACTTATGATCTCAGATAAAACTTATCCTCAATCTCAAAGCGAGGGCACTGTGCCAAGAGTTTGTAATCGGTGTTCAAAACAGATATAGGTCTCCAATTCTCAGAAATAAGGGATCTGATTCTTTTGGGAATTAAGATTGATAATAGTCTTCTCTTGATCAGAGACATTGGTCTCTAGATCAGAGTCTAGCCAGAGTCTTGTGAATTTTTAAGCGTTTTGTCAAAAAAAAATCGCGAAAAGTTTTCCCAAATACATTTCGAAATTTTCAACTTTTAACGAAAAATTTCGCTAACACTTTCTGTAAATTTTTTTGTGCGAAAAATGTGTCTGCAAAGCCACCATGCGACTATCTCGGAATTAAACACTGACCAGAGTACTGTGCCAGTTGCATCTAGATCTGGCACTGGAAGAGCTGAAAGTGCACGGTTGATTCATGTACGGTGAAGATATGTAGATATGGCTGCTTAACCCTATACCGGGGGGGGGCGGGGGGCATCGACTTACAAGTGATACCTATGTTGCCGCACCGAAATCGAAATCGAGGGCTCTGGAACTGGGCTTGAGCTGAAAATGGGTCTCTGCGAAACTGGAGCTAAGGCTTCATGAAACCTCAAAAATTGCCTATTGCTCCGGAACTACAAAATGGCAAATTGGCCGTGCTAAAAGGCAATGCTCCTGGTCCGGACCGCGCCGCAAAGCGGCGCGCTGTGCGAAAAATTCAGACGCGTTAGCAAAATGGTGGGGGTCTCTGGGGTGGAACTGAAAAATCAAATTTTTTCTTGGGACTTTTGAAATGAGATCTCTGGAACAAGAAATTTTGGGCTGAAAATGCGGGGTCTCTACGCGCACATACGTATATCACACAATTATACTAAGTGCCCCCCCCCCCCGGACCCTGATATTAACTGAGGGCGAGTCAATTTGACCCCCCCCGACGAATTCGTGACCATGCCGCCGCCGCAAAATTTTTTATCGCGTCGCTCGCGGACTTTTTATTTCAGTCTTGCACATCTTTTGAGACCATTTTCACGGAAATACCGGACGTACGTTACGGACGCTGCGCGACATTTTATGCATGCATGTCAACCAAAAATCACTCAAAAACGTGTTTTTGTACAAAATCAATGGAAATTATCGTTTTCGTCAAAAATCATAAATGTATGATTTTGTGGTTGCTTTTACTGATTGAAATGAATTTTGATTTCATGCTGTTTATGATATGCCAAAAAGTTGTCCCCAACAAATTTCATCAAAACAATAGAAAACAAAAGGTTAAAAAACAAAGAAATAATAAATTTCACAAAACAATTAAATACATAAAAATTATTCCAATTAGGCAAATTTTTTTGTTAGATATTGTGAGTAAATGTCAGACGATGAATATTTTCACCAAAATTTGTATTCTACTAGCTATTGAAGTGAGTTATAGGCCGAAACATAATTTCATGCCATTATTTTGCATAATTAATTACTTTAAAAAAAATATAAAAATTTGAAAATTTTACTGTACAGTTGTGTAGTTCAATCCGGCTCTATTTGTGCATGCCAAATTTTGCGCAATCGGGGCCGAGGATTGAAAGGGGGGGGCCGGGTCAAATTGGACCCCTCCCCCCAGCTAAAAACCTGAGTCTGGATAGCCAGTTAAAATAGGGATTTATATTCACAAACTGCTCTATTTGTTAATTTATTAACAGATGATTGTTTGTATACTCTTGTGTGCTGTCAGCTGCCACTTACACTGTACATGGTATATATGGGGCTGGGTACTGTCGTTTTCTCACATAAGGCTATCGTCATACATTGATAAGACAAGTACACAAGTCAAATCGATATGGAGGAGGATCCAGTGTGTCATTGTGAATATAAGTGTATGCATGTGTCGATTATGTGAGAGCTTGAGCAGGTTCAATAACATGAGATTTAACCCCGAGGGGGGGCGGGGGGGTACTGAGACTTGGCTCCGACGGGGTGGTGCGCCTGGAGTCGAAAAACCTGACCTCTTCTAAAGGTCGCATTTTGGCGGAAAATGCGTACCTATTATTAAGGGTTTTTATTAAAGAAAGTGGCACTTTTTTTGCATTTGGCACGAATGAAAGAGGCGAAAAATATCTAGTGTTAAATCGTAAAATATTCAAAATCATGACCAATGTCTTTAAGGCATTTTTTTCAAAAACGACCCATACTTTAAGGATTTTGGCGGAAAAAGTCACCCTATTAGAGCGAGCAGCATTACCCGCTTTACCTTAGTAGGCGCAGTACCCCCCCCCCCCCCCCCACCCGGTCGCGATTTAAACAATAAGAATCCACACAAACAAGGAAACCTTCAGACTAGAGACATAGAAATGACATATTCTGTTGAGATGTGACTTGATCTGCCTTGCCATTAAACTGACTGCCTCGGCGGGCCTCGGCCCCAAAAATCTGGCCTCGGTCGGCCTCGGCCCAAAATATCAGGCCTCCGCGTCCGGGCTCGGCCCCTCCGGGCCTTGGCCATCGTCCTTGTTCCTTGGAGAAAAATCGCTTCGGCCTGTCCTCTAGCCTCGGCCTTTTTTAGACCTCCTGGCCTAGGCCTCGTCCTTGACCTCGGCAGAAAAATCCTAGCCTCGTCTTGACCTCGTGCGTGAGCGGCTCGGATACAACACTGATATCTTGCCACATTGGCAAGTGTGCATTTGCATGCCACATGCTGTTACCCCGGGTACTGTTGTACCCGGTGTACCACATTGTGAAGTGCCTCTTGTGTCCAAATATGGTATTTTCTGCAGCTTTATGATCACGAGATCAGTGGTTATGATGCAGAGGCTGTGCCACTGCACAACAAAAAGATTATTAAAAGGCCGAAAAACTGGGTGTGAAAATGGAGCTAAAGTTCAAAATATCTTTTACACAGTTCTGTAACAAGCAGGACACAGTGACCTAAAAAAAAAAAAAAATAATAATAATTCCACAAATGTTTAGATTGAGTGGTTCAGCGTACCTACATTTTGTGTTCATCAGTGTGTCTGAAAATGTTTTTAGGCAAATCTTCACTTTCTTGGTGCTGTGTTCTTTTATATCAACCAGATCCTGTCCAACGTTAACATGGAAGCAACGTGACATAACTGTGGGATGTTCAGGCACTATGATCAGTAGTATGTGAGCGAAGAAGTAAAATTTTTAGAAGTTGTCTTGCGATAGCGTCAAGTTGTTCATTTCTGTATTTTAAAAGTTGAAATTTTACCACTTGATCAGTGTTTTCCATATTCAAGCCAAAGAAGATGAATTTTTACGGGATTGTCACGACCATTGAGCGAACAAAAGAAGAAAGATAAGATTAACACCGTCTGCTTACCGGGAACTGGATGGGTCCTGTACAAAGTCTATGCGGGAATTTACATTATCTTCGTAGGTCAACGTGCTTAATATTTGCAGTTGCCACTCTACACATATTAACATATTTACGTTGAAATAAAGATATGATTTTATGAATGGGAAGATAGTCCTCCACTGAATCTGTGAATGCAACATCTCTTTTGCTTTAGACTGTTTTTCACATGGCAGTCACAACCTGATTATAACGTGCATTGTCATTGCCGATCACTGTTCAATTATTGGTTCTTTACCTGTTATTGGAAGCAAAACTGAATCACCCCTTGGATTTCAAATCAAATCTCAAATATAAAAAATCAGTGCCTCAAGAAAGACGTTCTCTTATCATGATTTTGATCAAATCATGTTGTTTTCTCGGTGGAATATGCTTGACCCTCTCAAACATGATTTGGGAGGCAGACGCTGCCCTGAATGTCCCACCACTGGTTGATTGGCAGTGACCTGGAAACATGAGTAGCCTAGGCTAATGAAAACTTTTGAATTTTAATTTTACATGTGGTAGCGCCCGAAAAAACCCTTCACATGTGTACTTGCCGGT
>JZLH01S0205028.1:0-12089 GCA_001188425.1 Eucidaris tribuloides
AACAGGTTAATTCATTTGAGTGATTTCATTATTTTTTTCTATTTCACTTGCGAACTTGTGTTAATGAACTTTGATACAGTGAAGTGCCACGATTCATGGTTGTAATGGGTCTTATGACAGGGGTTGTAGTTATACTGGGTGATGGTGGTCTGCAGAACCATTTTCAGGAAGAACGAATGTAGTAATACTGTATGATGAGGTTGTGACTTTGATTTCTTAATGTACATTTTAAAGGCCCACTGTCAAGGGTCAACTCAACCACAGAGAGGATGTCAACTAGTCCTGGAACACAGACACATATTCACGAACATGGACTGTTGCAGTGCCATAGTGTGCACATTGTGTTTAGGAAAACAAATGTTGTATTTTTCACACACTGGCATAGCTGTTTCTATTGCATTATGGGTGTCAGTGATGTAGTCGAGGCCGGCCATTCCAAATCATGAGGCCACTGGAAAAAATTTTTACCATAGACTATGTACACGTGACTTGGTCCGAGGCCAAGGCCAGCAAAATCTGGCCTCGAGGCCGGCCTCGACTTCATCCCTGGTCTTAGTGTATCCTTTTCATGATTTTAGTCAAATGAGGGCACTTTTCATTCTGTCATGACAGTTGGCCTTTAATTTGTCACAAGTGTGAACATGGCACAATCTGGTCACTACCTTTTATTTATCTGTTCATATTCTGTAGAGAGATCCTTCGATTATGTCCTCTAAGATCCATGTGATGCACCACGCGCTACCTCGGGGTACCGTTGTACCTCGGTGTACCATGTTGTGCAGCGCCCACTTGTATCCAAAATTGTATTTTCTTCGGTCATGATCACTGAAATTAGTGGTTATAGTGCAGAGGCTGTGCAAGTGCACAACAGAAAGCCATAAACGTACGGAAAGTGGAGTAAAAATGAAGCTAAATTTGTTATTTTCACACTTATCACACAACTTTTACATATTTTGTAACCCAGGGTACAGTGCTAAAAAAGTAGTAGTAGTAATCCAGGTTTTAAATCCGGTTTAGTCCCCGAGCTACGAGGGTGGCCGGATTCACCTCGCACTCACAGTAATCACCCTCACCCCCTCCCTCCACTTTACTCTATTCGGCGCATCCTCCTCTCTCAACAACCTTCTTACTCTCTCCACATCCTGCTTCTTCCATGTCTTCTTCTGTCGCCCCCTTCCCCTCTGACAGCACCTCAGCTCGAAGCGCCTTCTGAAAACGATGCATCAACCACCCTCGCTAAACACAATGTCATACCAACGTTACTCCGTTTCGCCTTCCCATCTGATCCACTCTCTTTCCAAACCCAACATCTCATCAAACCTCCAGTTCTTCCGTGTCACATTCAGCTTCACACCACACATCCTCTCACCATGCTCTCTCAGTCCTCTTTCAAGATTCCCATCTCATTTTTCACTCAACACCACGTTTCACTCCCATAAACTCGCCATCTCACACAACTCCTATAACTAATCCTTTCATCTATCAGAGAAACCTTTTCCCATATAACAACTCTCCGCATTCCTAAACTTACCATCCAAATCTTGCCCTTGCTTGTCACAGCTGCCCTGCACCTCACTACACTCACCCTGTCCCCAATATGAAAACTCTTTCACTGTTTCCACCTCGATCACACAACTTTTCAACATGTTCCACATCTCTCCTGTCCTTTTCACATTTTCCCACACACAATCTTCTGGCCACTTCGTCGGCGTCACTCTCTTCATCTTGTGCATCTCCATGAGATCATTTCCCACATTGCCACACAACACTGAATTTGCCCTCACCCTCTTTCCACACATGCCGATGCGTCTACCTTACTCACTGATACTTCTCTTCTGCTCACTTCACCATCATTTTTCTTTCCAGTTTTACCTTCAAACCTTGCTCTCAATACCATCTTCACTTCAGAACTTCTTCTTCATTCCTCCAAACGTTCTCACTCATATAAACCATAATCCACAAAATGGCAGATTTCTAGTTGTACCCCGATCGTACCATCTTTTTCATCATTGTTGGTTCCAATGTAGTTCACTTTATACCTATTATGATTTTTTTGTTTTTTTTATCCAGACTGGATACCTCTTCTAAGTTTGATGAGTGTGAGCCAACCAGTGAACGTCCTCCAGCTGTTGACAGTCCTCGATTTATTTGAATCATCTTCCACTCTCATCAACGACTTAGATCTGACAGCAAACGTCTTTCCAGGTCAAGGTAATTTTCTTGTTATCACAGGTACCCGTATTATTTGTTAACATATCCTTGATTTGATTTAACCTTTGCTCCAGATTAAACTCAGTATTTGTTGCTTTGATAATTTAAAAGGGCTGATTAAAGCCCCAAGTTTAGTTTTTGGCGATTTTTGTTATTTGAAAGCTTTATCCCTAAATCATAACCCTCAATATAGATATCTGAATGTCTGTTATGTTTTGTTTAATTATTTAATTTGAAAAATCTCTTGTGACACCCAAAATTTTACATTTATAGCCATCTTAAGGTTAAAAGGTTATTTAAGTTAATGTTGTTATACCTCATACTGGCAAAGAGCAGACCTCGGCTCTTTCAGATTAAAGGTATAACTCATTAACTTTTTTTTGTCTTTGATTTTATTTTTTTAATTAATTAATGAAAATGGCGGGGGGCGACCCCAACATTTTTGACCATATTTTACATTACAAGCAGTCCAAAGGCGTTAAAAAGTTGTTATATGAGTAATACTCATTCTGCAAAAGCTGTGCGTTGTCTCTTCAGATGAAATGGTATAAATCACATGTAAACTCTTAAAGCTTTTTCAACCTTTAGATGCTACAATGTAAATTTGGGGTTTCTCCACGAATTTTTCATTATTAATTATAAAAAAATCTAAACATTCAATATCTTATTATTGCAGGGTTATGACATTGCGGGCAATAAGCTTTCAAATATACAAAAAATCCCCAAATCTAAACAAAAAACTTCCCATTTCTAAGAGGGGGGGAGGTTGGGGACTGACTAAAATTTTAGCCATTCTAATGACATGTCTTGTACGGTGGGGACATATATTACGCATTGTGTAATTTTCTGACACACTTGTTGGAATTACATGATTTGTTTTCACACCTTGGTTTTCTCCAGATTACCAGAAGGAACCATCTCCGCGTTTGGCTTCAGGAATGGAACCATCCTCCATCATTGCCAAGTAAGACGAACAGTGTTTAAATTAACTTTTTACTTAGTGACAGCATGACCCGTAGTTTTAATCACTATGATTTGTGCTGAAGATCCAAGGACCTATAGCAGAAAATTAGAATGAAAATTCTCATGTAAATACATACATGTACTATGTTTTGTGATTAACCCATTGGAGACTAAGTGCGAGTTAACTCATGTTGGGGTCAATGGAAAATGTGTGTTATAGTGAAATCAAATCATCTCCAACGGGTTAGATGAATCTATGCTGACAACTGATATCACACTAAAGCATGACTCTTTTGCATTGCATAATAGGTCAAGTGATAATCCTACCGAATTATTCTAGCCAAGATAACATATGACATGTTTATAATCGCACTGTTTAATGGTTCAACTTTCTTCTAAAAAACACCAGATGAAGCCCATTAAAATAAGTGAAAATTCACTAGTTTGAACAAGCTAGTCCACTTTGTTTTAATTTACAACACCATATTGCATATGTTTTGTTTTATCAAGGTACATAGACAGATTTCGATATGGGGTGCCTACCAGCCGTGAAGATCGCCTCAAGAAGTCCACTCCGCCGACTAAAGAATTCTGGTGGATGTCGTCCTCCCCTCCATCGATAACACCATCAACATCATCCACTTCCATCCCTCCTCCTCTAAGAGCCACGCCCCTCTCCATCACCAATCAGAAGAGAGATGGGCGGAGCCAACAGTCCCTAGGGGGAAGGAAGACTCAGACAAAGATTCCATCGGTGTCTGGTCTGTTCCGAAGCGGTCTTGGTGCTTCAGGGAGAAGTGGGCTTGGAACTGGGAGAACTGGTCCAGGAAGTGGGAGAACTAGTCTTGGAACTGGTAGAAGTATTAGCGGTGTTTCGACTCTGCCCTCAAGTTCCAGCAATGTAAGTAAGAAAGATGCTTGCTGATCTTTACTACAGGTTCCCTCAATTCCCTCAAATCAGGGAATTTGTTTCTCCAGTGGCCTACTTTCATGTCTTGAATCTGTACCAAACAGCGAATCGTATGGATGATTGCATTAAGACATGATGTTAAAATTATGAAAAAAATTAAAATGCTGAAACGCTTCAAGCAAGAAATACATGTAGGTCAAATTAAATCTTTACCTTCCATCTGGGCAAGAATATATTTTGTATTTTGCTTCCATGAAAATGCTGTGAACCCTGTATTATTACTGTGACTACATAAAAAACTGTTCTAAAAATACAGCTTTACTGTGTCACTTGTCACAGCAGAAGAAAATCTTCATTTCAAACTAGGGCATATCATCAGTATACTTGAAATGTAATAGTTCAATCTTTAGTACTCGCAGCATCTCTGATTTTTTTTTTTCTTTTTATACACCCGGCTATGGGACGTATTATGCCCGGGGGGGGCCAGTCAAATATAATGCTGTACACATGCGTGACCAAATTATTTCCAGACACCCCCTAAACAAGTTTTTCCTGTGTGCAAAATAACCCCCTAAACAAGTTTTTCGCGGGCTTCATTTACACATTTTGACCCCTAAACAAGTTGTCGCCAGAATATGACCCTATAAGTTTTGTCTACTTGCTAACAATAAGCTTAAATAGACAAAAGCTTGGGGGAACACATACCCTAAACACGTTTGGCCAGTCTTTAAAAAAAAAAAGCTTTGAAGAAAGAAACATACCCTAAATACGTTTGACCAGTCTTTCAAAACCACCCTTTTTGGGGGAAATCTGTGTTTTTGATACCCTTAACGAGTGCACGCGCGGCCCGCGGCTAAAACTGAAAAAACACCCCTTTCAACGCGTTTTTTTGGTCACGCATGTGTACAACAATAAATTTGACTGGCCCCCCCCGGGGTATTATGGTATCACGCTCGGTGTCCGTCCGTCCGTCCGTCCGTCTGTCCGTCCGTTAACTTTTCCTTGTAAATGCCATAACTTGTTTAACTTAACCTAGCCTCATATAATTTGGTGTGTATGATACTAGCATGGATCCCAGGAAGCCTATTGATTTTGAGGTCGAAAGGTCAAAGGTCAAGGTCACAGTGACATGTTTTGATTTTCCACGTTACAGGCGGGCGTATTATGTGCTAGCCCCAGCGACACTCTTGTTAAGGATCGCATTTATGAACAGGAAATTGTGTTTTAACTTTTTGTTTCCTTCGTTGATCTGCCCGATCCTACCCATGCTTCTTATGCCGATTTGCACATTAATACATGGAAAATTAATGCCAGTAACTGGACAGTTTAATATCCTTGTTTGACACACCTGTAGCAATCCCGCTGTATAAGATTTTTCATACTATTACAGAGAACTTTCCCGTATTTTCTTTTTTCTGCAAAAAAAAAAAGATTCATAGTGAATCATTGTAGCTCAGTGGGGTGTTGAGTGTGGCATGTAAAGAGTTGACATCAATTGCTTTCATTCCTAAGTGTGATCTTATAATGAGGTTTTTTCCAGTAATATGCTATGGTATACTCCTGTGGGATGTACATTTAATACCTGAAACACTGTGACAGTAGTGTTTACCAAAAAAACAAAACGACACAACATCTCAACTAAAAGCGAACTTCAATGAGTAAAAAAAAAAATTCAAGACAAAAATATGAATTCAGTACTTGTCATGTGTCCCTCATTAAACTTTTCTGCTTGTCACTTGTTGTCTGCTCAGATTTCAAAGACCACCTGTGGAGAGTCTGATCATGATACAGATGAATTACAGAAAAGAGCGGAACAGCTACTGGAAAGAAGGTAAATGAGAAGATAAAAAAATAATGCCCCTGCATGATAGAATATTGTTGTATAACCCCTTGGCGGGATCAGGCTTGTACAGAAGCCCAGTACGGTTTACGCTGAATATTTTGCGGTGGTTTTATTTTCGCGAATTTTGCGAGTTAGTGAATGCAAAAATGTTCACTTCATGACATTTCTGTACAAAGTGAATGCAAGTACAATAAAATCGTGGAAATATACTCTAGCGAATTCCCCGTCTTGAAGCAAAATCACAAAAATATATTGACGCAAAATATATGGCATATACAGTAAACCTCACAACCAGAGACAAGGGTCTACATTTTTACTGGTAAAACTGTGTACCTAATGAGATGCAACCATTTGTAGGCACTATAACCTCAGTTGAGATGAAAGGGTTGGCATGTTTTGGGGGCTTCTGTGTAAGCAATTTTGTCTCTGAGTGCGAGATGTACTGCGCTTCTGTACAAGCCTGTCGTCCACAAAGGAATAATGTAGCTTGGAATCTGCAGTTTGTACAGCTCAAATGTTATGGATCACTGTTGCATAGTATGAAGACAAATTTATCTCTCAGATGTATTACAGTGTGAATGAGCCATATTTTGTTTTTATTTGTGTGTTGTTGTTTATTTACTCCAATAATGATGATGATACATGTACTCTACATACTGCTGCTTAAACAGTAACTGTAAAGAAATTAGTCAAATTTTCTAACATATTTTTCACTTAAAGATTGTGTCCTTCATTTGCTCGTCAAAAAACACCTAAATGAATGAAATCAGCTGAAACATACCCAATGTGAAGATTAATATTAATAAACACCTCTCATAGAGACTTGGGGTAAAATATTGAGTTTTGGTGAAAATCTGGACGGTTAA
The DNA here is from genome assembly GCA_001188425.1 of Eucidaris tribuloides. Taxonomy (NCBI): domain Eukaryota; kingdom Metazoa; phylum Echinodermata; class Echinoidea; order Cidaroida; family Cidaridae; genus Eucidaris; species Eucidaris tribuloides. The sequence continues at coordinate 6,794 of JZLH01S0205028.1, forward strand.
ACTTCATCCTTTCTCAAATTACTCAGAAGCAATTTCAAAAAATCTGCGACGTCAAACGTGCACGTGCCGTTCCAAAATTGTCTAATCAGCCGTTAGCCAAAGGTCATGCGGAAGTTAGTTGTTTAACCAATCAGTGTGCTCCGCTGGTCTTGCGACGATACACATAGCCGCGATTCGCAGTTTGAGCAAAATTGAAACTCACGGAAAGAATAACATTCTGGTAACATGTCGTTATTAGTTTTTTCTCATAAAACAACAAATTCATGACGTATGGATCTCAAACTTTCAACACACCATTTGTAAGTACTAAACTACCGTTTGGTATTGATAATGAAGGGAAGTAATGGACTTGCACATCCCTGACACAATCTTTAAAGGGTAGTGACATGATTGGGAGAAATAAAAAAATACCTTTTACCAAACTGGTTGCAAGATATTCCAAAGATACACCAGCTAGAGTGGATCGCCTGGCTGGAAGGATTTTTGTCTTGAGTTTGTTTACTTAAAGAACATACCAGCACTTTGTTTCTCTCAAGGCCCGAGAGATTTAAATCCCAACACAAGCTACACAACAGATTTGTCTGTCACAGGTCATACTGATGAAAGTAATTATAAAATGAATCGACTTTTGACTACAAAATTTTCACAGTAGAATCCTTGCATAATTCACTTGATTCTAGAATAGTTTTATCCCAAGTTTGAGGACTACCCCCAATCATGTCATTTAAACATATTTTGACCCATTGAAGACAGTTTGCTTTTGGTTAAGCATTCATTTTCCATAGACCTCAAAACAAGATATCTCTTGTCTAGTCTTTAACAGGTTGAGTATGTTTATCTGTGATTTTCCTCTTCTTTTCGTTATTTGCCTTTTGTGGTTCCAGTGAGAGCACCATACTGACTGATCCTGTCGTTAGTTCAGAAGGCCTTGGCACGTCGTCAAGCTCACTCACCATTGATGAACACTGGACCCCAAGATCAGACATTTTCTCATCAAAAATTCATGGTAAGACCAGATTTGTACACGTACAGCCTGTCTTAAAGACAGTGTACGGGATTTGCACATCAGAAAACGGCAAAATATATGAAATCAGCTCAAATCATTCATAATGTGAAGATTAGTATAAATAAACACCTGTCATAGAACCTTTTAGTAGAATATGTAGTTTTGGTGAAAATCTGGACATTTAAACTTTAAAATTTACAGTGACGTTAACGTTCACGGGCCATTCCAAAATTGTCCAATGAGCCATTAGCCGAAGGTAGCACGAAGTTTAGCCGTTTAACCAATCAGTGTGCTTCACTGTTCATGCGAATGTACACATACCCGCGATTCGCAATTTGAGCAAAATTTAAACTCGCGGAAAGAACAATATTCTGGTAACATATCGTTATTAGTTTTCTCATAAAACAACAAATGCATGGCGTATGGATCTCAAACTTTCAACACGCCACTTTGTAAGTATTAAACTACCTTTTGGTATTGATAATGAAGGGAAGTAATGGACTTGCAAATTCAAACACAATCTTTAAGATAAAAAAAAATGTGCAAGTGAAAAGATCCTTGTTTGCAATTAGAAAATACTGTTGTGACATGATGCTTAAATCTACATCAAGAGCACATTCTTGATTTTCAAATGACATTTGTTCTGTTCAATTTGCTTCTTTTAATTAATCTTTGTGAGCAGATTCAAAGGGGTAAATCACAATTGTACCACTTTTACTGGGGAAGAGGACTGTACATGTAAATCACCGATGGCATCAAGTTCATCAAGAGTTCATTCGTGAAATCAAATTATGAAAACCTGTTGTGCCACTTAATAGAAAATTGAATTATGGAATCTCGTAGGTAACAGGTTAAATAAACACCACGAGATTTAAACAAGCATATTTAACGAAACAAACAACATTAAAAGCTAAGACTGTGCCTTTGACTTTAATGTGAGCATCATTTCACAACAGTATTCTAGTTGCTAAAGAGGGTGCTTGTCACTTGTACAATTTTTGTTTTCTTTGAGACAGACTGTGTACCATTACTGATTCTGAATTTATTCCCAGGACCCAGCTTCTGACAATAAATGTAAAAAATTCAAGAAATTAAAGGTAATGTTCACCCTGACATCAAGTTGGTTTTAATAAAAGCAGAACAATGAGAGAAACATATTAATGAAAGTTTGTCGAAAATCCACTAATATGAAGTTTCAAAGTTCAAATTTGTGACGTCACATGCGAGCAGCTCCCCATATGTTATGTGATATAAATTCAATAAAAGTGCCGTTTTCTCAGAAATTTGAAAATGATTTTACCTGTGCATTCAATTTATTATCAGAAACATTATTTTATGCATGCAGCTATAAAAAAGAACCCATTCAATTATCATAAACTTTGAAAAAAAAATGCAATTTATGGAATTTATATTACATGACATATGGTGAGCTGCTCGTATGTGACGTCACAAATGTAAAATTTTGAAACTTCATATAAACTCTGTTATTCTTTGGTGGATTTTTGCCAAACTTTCATTAATATGTTTCTCTCATTGTTCTGCTTTTATTAAAACCAACTTGATGTTGGGGTGAACCTTGCCTTTAAATACTTGCCTGAATCAACCTGCCTTCACCCACTAAATTATTTTCAATTCAGAGGTAGTACTTGTAGCAGGGTTCGTATGGGTCAGGGGATTTCTGGAAAGACAGGGAATTCATCAATTTCTTCTGGAAAGTCAGGGAAAATCATTTATTCAAGCATTTTAAAGATGACCCATGATTGGGAGCTTGCTTTCATTGGTGTATTGGTGTATTTTTATAAGCTTTAGATATGTAAAAATGGTCATGGAATTTAGAGTTTTCTGCTCTGGAAAGTCGGGGGAAGGTCAGGGAATTTTGAAAATGTGTAAGTGTATGAGCCCTTTGTAATCAGGCGTGGTGCCACGGGGTGGAGGGGGGAGGTTTGACCACCCCCCCCCCCCAACAAGATTTTCATTGAGCTAATTTTTGGCTGCTTTTTGGCCAGGAAAAAAAAATTATATCATACATGTATGCATTTCAAAACATGACTAATTTTATACACAAGTCTCATGCAAATTATTAATTCGATACCAATACATGATTAACTGAAATACAGCGTACATATAGTCCGTGGCCAAGAGGGGTCTACCGTCGGACACCGCCCCCGCCCCGACCTATGATCCTACTACGCTTGGTGCCAATTATTAATGTTTCATTGGTGACTCCTTCGAGTGGAAAAAAAGTATGTTAAAAAGAAAAAAACTCAATTTCAGACTATGTTTTACCTTTCCAACATATTGGGACACATGTAAAATCACCAAACTTTTCAACAAATTCATCGTTTTAGGGGCCGCTGAAATCTGGCAGACATAATTGGCCTGTAATCCTCAGTAACAAACCTTGTTCAAATTATTCGCTGAAACTTAGAGAAAAGGCTGCATTTTATCATACATTATAGCCATACGAAATTGTAGATTCTACCATCATATTCATATCTTCGAGTTTAAATGACGTCGCATCACTTATTTGGCATATCCTGAAAATATGCGTTTTTAACATGGCAAAAATTCGATTCAAAAAAGTAGGAAAATTTTTGGCTCACTCTGTCAAAAAGTTGTTATCTGGAATATAATGTAGCCACTGGCCGTATCCAAAACCTATCAACAAGTAGTTAGTCTTGGACAATAAACCTAAGTGTCTAAACAATAATATAGCACAAATTATTTGAATAAGGTGTGCGGCCGGTCAATTTACATATGAGTGGCACCACTGTAAAAAGGCGACTTTTGAAACATTTCGCCAGTTTCTTTTGGGGCATAGTGAAATCTTGCGGACACTATAATTCGCTATATCTCCCGCAAAGAGCACAGCTCAATTACAATCAAACTTTCAAAGATAACATTGATACATAGAATGGTTAATCATTAAGATAAACAGTTGGTGGATATTGAGGTTATTGTTTTTCTGTCAGTGACGTCATCTCCATTTGCATAGATTCAAATAATAAGCAATTGTTTTTGCTGGCTAATCACAAATTGCGTTTAGAATATAAACAATGTCAGTAGCCGGCTACTAAAGCTTGATCACTCGAGCAATTATTGAAACTGTTGATGCAAGCAAATATTAAATTATTCAAGTTTCTGAACAATCCATCACTTGATTTATGCTATTAATTACATCAACTCATTTGCATACAGTGTACATGGAGGTCATTGCACAAACAGAAACCGTACATAAAATGACACTTTAGCAGAAATGTATGGTGTTTTTATTGGAATTTAAGTGGGATTTGAGGCAGCAGTTAGACAATCTTTATTTAGGTAATAAAATCATTGAGATGTTTATTGAAAATTTTGGGGTAACAACTAAGTCTCATATGAGGGCAAGTCAATGAGAGTGCATTTCAAAAGTACATTAATTTGACAATTAAGTTAATGATGTCAACTAATTTGCATATTAAAACTATGCATAGATTAATTGCCAACACTTTGATTGTCAAAAAAATGTTTCTTCTTCTTATACTTCCAACCAGTAGCCTGCACTGAGTGATGATTATGGCGAATGACGTCCGGTAACTATTAAACGATATCAACTTTGTTAAATTAATATTAATTAATATTAAATAATTTGCATAAGATATGAGCTTGTCTATCAATAAACATGAAATACAGCAGATATGGTAAATAATACAGAAAGTGATACAGCAAAGATCACGGTTCCGGGTCCCTGGCCATTCAAATCCAAGAAATCATGTGGGGCGGGAGGTGGTTGTAAGGTTGCACAAGTCCTAAAGCTCATTTCCTGGAAGGGGACATTGGGGTGTAAGTCATTCAATCCCAGAAATCTCTCAGTAGGGGGGGGGGGGTGTTAAGAACCTTTCCAATCCCTGAAAACTCATAAATTTGGGAATGAGGATCACAATCTATTCAAATTAAGAAATCACAGGAAGGGACGGGAATGTATGGTATAACGTGAGTTATTTCGGTTCCTTTAAACTTATTCAGAGGGAGAGGGGAAGAAGGGGAGGTGAGGGGGCTTTTCAGGAGGGGTGGGTGGGAGTCCCTGAAAACTCATACATGGACATTGAGGAATAAGGTTCACGATCTATTCAAATTTAAGAAATTCCAGGAAGATACGGGAACCGAATAACTCATGTTACCATACATTACCGTAATGTATGGTAACGTGAGTTATCTCGGTTGTTTTATACTCATGCAGTGGTGGAGGATGAAGTAGGGGAATGGGGAGGGGGCTCATGAGAATGAAATCTAAATTCTGTTAACTCCCGT
>JZLH01S0205106.1:6661-21576 GCA_001188425.1 Eucidaris tribuloides
GTTTAGCAATGTTTCCAACTTAAAAACATGAGTTTCTGTTGGCGTAGTTGTCCTCTGGTGGGGGAGTTGTCATCCGGGGGATTTGTCCTCGGGGAGATTTGTCCTCCAGGGAGTTGTCCTCAAGCATATAGTCCTCTGGGGGAGTTGTCAGATTGGAGTTGTCCTGATATGATTAGTCATTTAAACCTAATAGATCCGGGCTATCTCCGGTCTTCGTCCGCCCCCCCCCCCCCTCCCCCCAGATCTCAGCCGCAGATTGCGCTATCGCCGCAAAAATTTGCACGCGCATAGAGCTGGATGTAATCTACAAGACTGTATCATTAGAATTTCAATAAATACATATTTTATATTTTTTAATAATTAATTATGCAAATATATGAATGAAATCATATTTTTGCCTATAACTCACTTAAAATAGATTGTAGAAGGCTAATTTTTGGTGAAATTATTCATTCTGACATTTCTGACAATAACCTACAAAAAAATTGCAGAATCAGAATTAATTTCTTATGTATTTTATTGTTTTTTTATTTTCTTATGTATTTCTTTGTTTTTTCGACCTTTTGTTTTTTATTGTTTTTTCGATGAAATTCGTCGGGGACTTTTTTTGCGATCATAAACAGCATAAAATTAATCGATTTCTACCAGTTAAAGTAAAATAATCATACATTTATAATTCTTGGCTGAAAACACAATTTGCATTGATTTTGTACACAAAATTACGTTTTTGAGCAATTCTGGAGTTGCATGCATGTACGAAAAGTCGCGCAGCGTCGCAACGGTACATCCTATTTTTGCGAAAATGGTCTCAAATGATTGCCGAGACTTGAAAGTAAAAACCCAGCGAACGGTGCATTCAAAAAAGTTCGCACAGCGAAATTATTGTGAACTTTGTCGAGGAGGGAGCCATTATGGCCAACCCCCCCCCCGGAATGTTACGGTTAAGGGTCTGTTTTGTTTTGTTTTTCAAATTGATCAGCACCATAAACACTACTTTAGAAACCGGGACACATATTTATTTTTTTTTGTTATTCAAAATTATTTCCACTGGTAAAGTTTCTCCTTCAAATGCTTGTGGGTGAGCAGCACCATAAGACATTTTAGGAACAGTTTCATTTTCAAATTTATTTGCACCATTAAACACCTGCTTTGACAAACAGTTGGTTCTCCACAAAAGTGAATGAACTTAAGTTGGTGTTTATGTGTATTATTTGAAACTGCTAAGTACCAGATAAGCTCGAAAGTCAGTTAGTGCTCAAAAAGAAAAGCAATACTTGAACATTGCAACAGAACATTTTGAAATAAACCAGGTTATGAAATTTGCATACCATGAATCACTAAAATGCTACCTTTTGCACATTTCAAAAGTAAATTTCATGGAATCAGTCCCTTTAGTGTGTGAAACCAGGTTTAGTGGACCCATTATTATTATGTGGCTTTTTGCTTTCAATGCACATGTTTGTACAACTACATGTACAGCCTACTTTGTGTTAAGGTGCAAAAATCATATTATGCTCAATGAGTATTGGTATTGATCATTAAAGTGAGTACAAGTACTTTCATCTAAAAAAAAGGAAAGTGTGCTATGTGCCATGAAAACAAAACTTCATACTAACTATATAAGAAGTTTCACTTATATTGTTTTTTAAAAGTACATTTCATTTCTGTCAACAAGTTGAAATGTCCACCAGATAAGCTTCTGTTGCTTAATTTCTCTTCTTCCTATACAGGTATTGACCCAAATTTGTTCATGCACAAGTAAGAATTTATCAAGTTTGGATTGCAACAGAAGTAATTTATTTATTTTATACAGAAAGTTTGAAGTAACCTTCGTATACAGGTGTTGACCCCAATTAAAAGTCAGAAATCTACATTTTATGTTGTAAACAAGTTGGAATGTCCATTTGATGAGCTTTATACTCTTATTAGACTGTTGTTAAATATTAACTTTGCTGAACAGGTGTTGACACTAATTAAAACTATGAAATCTACAATTTATTCTGTCAGCAAGTTGGAATGTCCATCTGATGAGCTTTTCTATAATAAGACAGGGCTGTCAACCCTCCTGCTTTTGGCTGGAGTCTCCCGCCACCGTGCTCATCCTCCTGCCATCCCACCAATCTCCCACTTTATGAAAAAACCTCCCGCCAAACGTGTAGAAGGAAAATATTAAGAAACAAATGAACTGCCCCCTTCTTGTCAGAAGTTGTTTGGCTAGTAATTTGGCTAGTAAAAAAATTAGGCAGGTAAAAGTGAATCTCCCTCCAAGTTAATCCCTCAAGTTGACAGCCCTGAATAAGAATGCGGTTAAATATTAACCTGCTTTTACAGGTGTTGATACAATTTGAAACCAAGAAATGGACAAGTAAGAATTTGAAGCCGTTGGATTTTGCACCTGGGACATACATGTACCACAGACAATTTATCAGGGCTTCCAACCTCTGCTGACTAAAAACATACAGGGGCCCAGTAAATTCATATTTTGAAGGCAAAAAACATATTTTTGTATCAAAATGGGTAAATTATACATACTAATATGTTACTATCATATCTCAGGAAAAACATACTAAATATCTTTAAAACATACCAGTCAGCAGCTCTGGTTTATGCATATGATTACAGACTGTTTATAAACTAGCTTCGAGAACAGAATTGATAGGGCAAACCTTGACAGTGAAGAAGGGTACATACACAATTTTTCTTTTGCTGACACTAAAGTAATAGATGGGGTGTCTAACATCAGAATCTGTATTTTGTATACTACAAAATATATATGTGGATTTTTGCCCTGTTGATAATACAAGTTAAGATTTATATTTAAAGATTACCTTCTTGATTTTAACACCCAAAATAAACTCAACACAGAAATAAGCTAAAATTTTTCATAGTTTAGAGATTACGTAATTTCCCCTTGGGGCAGAAATGTCAGTTTTTTGTAGAACCAAGAAAATTTGCAAATTCAAATTACATGAAACAATGGCTATCACTTGAATTTTACTGTTATACACATAACTTGAAACAAAGGTCTATTCAATCAGTGAGTGGATCAAATCTGAGTAAAAATGGTACCCACTGCAAGTAAATGATGTCTAATCTAAGCCACAGTTTTTCAAAAGTTGATACTATTCAATGTGCAGTAACTTTCTCTCCCACAATATCTTTTCTGTATATCTTTCAAACGTTTATCTCGCTTTGGTGCAAAAATCTACATGAAATAATTTGTGGTAATTCAATCAAAGAATAAAAAAGCATATGAAGCAGCTTTGGCTGAATAAGGCTTTGGCTGAATAAGTAGTTTTTTTTTCAAACAAAAATTCAGGCATGAAAATATAAACCAATTTTATATCACCAGCTGTTAATGTACTGTACCCTATGTTCTTACCACCACATGAAGCTCATGAAGTATTTCCATGATAAATGGGTATAATGATAAGCTTTTTCTCAAGTATCCCACATTATTACAGTTAACATACCAATATCACCAGGTGAAAATTATGAATAAAGATCAAAGTTTTATGGATGACATTTCATGGTTGAAAATGTCCAAGCAACATACCTATACTTGCCAAATATGAAGTGAAACACAAAGAATATTACACATATAGGTAGATAGATAGATAGATAGATATATAGATAGATAGATAGATAGACAGATAGATAAATAAATGGAAGTATAGATTATAGATATAGACTGTCCCCTACTTTTTTGTATGTAAAGTTGAAATAATATGAGTCGAGGCAACCAACAACAGCGAGGCAATAATACAATGTTTTTCTTTCAAGAAATAAATGAAAATTAAAAGGTTCTTTAAATCAAGAGCGCAAAAAAGTGATTTCCAGATATACGTTTGTGTACAGTAGAGTGCTTATGGGTGTATATATAACACCATCATAATGAAAAGGTTGGGAAAAAAGGCAAGAGGAGGATAAATTATTATACAATCAAGTGCTAAATGAGAGAGAAATAAGTTGAACAAAATGCAAGATAATAGAGTTTGATCACAAAATGGGTTAACTCCACTTCAGTAACTCTGGAGAAAAATGAATTTCTTTGCCAGAGTTTGTACATGTGCCTGTGGAAAACTTTTAAGTACAACCCACAATATTTTGAACTTGCTTGTGGAATTTGGCTTCAAATGTCATACAATCGCCAGGAAAGTAGGTGATAAACGTACAGATGTTCATAACTCAATTTTGGTGGAAATGGAGTTAACCCATTTTGCGATCAAACACTTCTAGGGAAGGGTAGCCAGTGAGGAAACAGAAGGAATCGAAAGGAGGGGAGGATACTTATCGGATCATCCACAACTTACATGTCGGCAACTTTATCCTTTGTCTGTGGAGGAAGCACAAAAGTCCTTGGTCTGAATGCACTCTGAACAGTTATAGTAAAGAAACAAACTTGAGTGACACATGCAAACAAACAGTGTGTCTCAATAAAACTTGTGCAAGTGAAAATTGCTCTCTTTTGGTAATTAGAAAATAATTTTGTGATGTGATGCTTACATCACCATCAAGGGTACAGTCCTAGCTTTCAAATGCTGTTCGTTCTGTTCAATTTGCACAGTTTAAAGAGAATACACAGTACTGCATGGTTGATGTTGGAAAATCTTTCATCAAAATTTCACATTTCATTATTTTCTAGGTGAGAGTAAACTACATTTGCATTATAATGTGGGACTAATTCACTTCATATGCAATATAAAGTTGAGGGACTGGCAGTTTGAGTATCCGACTGAGTCAACTCCGTTGCTGCAGTTTGTATGGCAACAATTGACATAGTCCCACATATTGATTTCTGTGTTAGTACTTTGTCAGCAGTGGGGATTTGTTTAGCAGATATGTCCAAAACGAAGTGTTCTGTTGTTTTCAACTACTCTCTCCTGTACTATAGTGACATTTTTAGAATACCATCTGTTCACAGAAAGTTTGAAAGCAGCTGATATAAAAATTATGTTGTTCTGCAAGGATCAACCAGTACTGTGTATTCTCTTTAATCTCGAGATATGTTCAGTTAACAACGAAAAGGTGAAATCACAATTGTGCCACTTTTACTACAGTCCCTAGTAAAAGTGGCACTATTGTGAAGTCAGCCTTTTGTTGTTTACAACATATCTCGAGATTACAACACCCAAATTTAACAAAACAAATGGCATTTGAAAGCTAGGACTGTGCCCTTGATGTTGATGTAAACATCATCTCACAACATTATTTCTAATTGCCAAGGAGGGCGCTTTTCACTTGCACAATTTCTTTGAGAAACGCTGTAGCGTTGTCACAGTTATTGAAGTGGATTTCCATGCTGATGCTACCAGGGGAGGCTAAAAAGTTTGTAGGCTGACTGAGAAAGAGTTACGGTACAGCAATGAAATTAGTCATGAACTGAATTCAACCTTCTCTAATGCTAACTTCATTGTTTCTTTTCAGTTACTTTTTCTTGTTTTTATGTTAGAAATTATTTACATTGTTGGCAGATTTTTGATGGCAAAGATTGCCTTCCCAGACATTGGTCACTGATTCGTTGGGCTTGAAATCCTAAAGGACCGAGCCCAATGTGGTTATCACTGTTGAGAACGCACTTCATGAAGTTACTGGCTTAAAATGGGGCAGAGACGGAGACTTGGAAGAATCTCCGAAGAGCCTGGAAAGATCCCAGATAGAGGACTTCAGTAAGGAAGGGCAAGTCTGTGCCATCAAATATCTGCCAAATATGATCATTTACAGAAACCTCACCCGTCAATGAAAAATCATATCTAACAGAAAAACACAAAAGATATCTGAAAAGAATTAATGCACTTAGTTAATATAAAAAAGGTTGAATTTAATGCATGACTAGTTTCATTGCTGTATAACTCTTCCTTACTCTTTCTTAGAGAGGTAATTTCCTGACATGTTAAAGGCATAATATAACACAAGTTTCCGGTAAAAAAAAAATATAAGCTCAAAGATTCCCCATGCATCCAGTGTCTCTGATAAGGTCTAAAAATGAAGCCCTGAAAAAATTGCAGTTCAAATTGATCAGTAAGTGCTTTTAAAAAGTACAGTCAAATCATTGAGAGACCATTCTGGTATTCCCCATAGCCGCGAACAATTCATGTGCCGATTTTTATCTGTACATATTTTATGAGTGACAGCACAACTGTCTAAACTTTTGTGTTCTAAGGTTTTTATTTGTACATTTAAACACTGTCGGATATGTCAGATACAAAGTTTGACAAATTTTTAAATGGGTCTTCACAATGCTATATAGCATCTTCAGTTTCATGAGCAAAAATGGTTCAGTGTGCAAATCAAAAACACACTCAGTCTTTACACCAATTTTAGAACAAATTTCCAGGTGAAGTCTTTCTTCCTTATCAGAAAAATTCTGTCTGACATGGCTGTGACAGGCACATATTGCTGTTAAGCTCAGTTTCTTTTTTTTTTTATTATGTTCATTGATTTGATGCTTGCCTAAGCATCCTCTTATCTCTCCTACTACCAGTAGATTGAAAGCAATTTCTTTTGGCCTGGATAAATATACTTAAGTTCTAAAATATGTACTTCAATTCACTTGGATCCCGAGGCATTTTAACCATTCCCAATCCAGTCTTTTCCTTGTAGTGATTTCAAATTCTTAATATGTTCATATATCAATCCAATATTGCCATAACAATGCTCTTATCTTTCCATCTACACAAATTCACGACATTTTCTTCAAAACCGGGATGAACACTTACGTCAGTATGAACATTAATACGTTTTAACTCATTTGATACCTGAGGCATTTTGGACTCCAAATCCCACCAATTCCATTAATAATGTGTCATTTCATGTCACACAGGCCTGTCCTTTCCTGGAATCTACTTGGGGTCATGTAAATGTGGGACAGTGCGTTTAACCCTCTCAGTACCACAGTAGGAAAACTCCATAGACTTTGCATATGATGGTTCAAGTCCAACAGACTGAGGGTCCGATAAACCGATTATCGAACAGGTCCTTTAGACCGGGTGTCCGATATACAAAGGATCCCATAGGCCGAGGGTTCGATAGACTGATGGTCTGATAGACTGAGGGTCCGGTAGACAAAGGATCGGATAGGCTGAGGGTCCTATAGTCCGAGGGTCCGATAGACTGAGGGTCCGATAGACCGAGGGTCTGATAGACCAGGGTTCAACAGACCAAGGGTCCAATAGACTGACTATCAAATGGGTCTGACAGACCGATTAACAAAAACGGTCCACAGACAAATCGGTCTATCAGATGCTTTCCGATAATCAGTTTATCGGACCCTTGGTCTATCAGATCCTTTCCGGTAATCGGTCTTATCAGACCCTTTTTGAAAATCGGTCTACCAAATCCTTTTTGATAATTGGTCCATTTTACCTTTACTGTTTATGGAAAATTGGTCTATTGGGCACTCGATCTGATTAGTCTATAGGGTTTCCCCCTCATGTGATATTCTAAGATTAGTAATGGGTGGGAGGAGGGGGGGGGGGGTTAAATGGTCTCTTTACCATCGGTTCAAAGCTCTGTACCTGTATAGCTGATGAATAAGGTTTCCGTCTGAGAACCGGACTGGTCGTGGGCGATGAGGGTGTGCTCCGGGCAGTATGGAGAGGGGCCGAAATCTCCGGCTGATCTCTCCGCATCCCCAGAATATCCTCTGTTTCCTAGAAATCGTCATAGCAACAAATACAGATTAAAAATGTTGAAGGATATAATGAAGAGAAGTGTCATCACGACTGATATTAAATGTGGTGGATGATGGGTTGAAAATTTATGAATGTTTGCAGAAAACTAAGAATGTATTTAGATGTTGCTATAATTCCCTAATTTTCTGGAAATGCCATGGTAACAACATGAATGTCAATGGAACTTAAGATGGAGCCGTCATTAAATTGCAGATGATGTCTGACATTGATGATGCTGTGTTTAAAATTGTGAAAATTAGCCAGAAATCAAATTGAATCGGTGAATACCCAAAGAGCCCCAAGTCTCAATTTGTTTACATGCAAAATTGGGCCCTTTGTGAATTTACCAATTCAATTGTATTCAATGGTCACATTAAAACACGACAGACCTTGTTTCGCATCTCATCATCATTGTTAAAAGTCCGTTTTTCCCACTCTGTGGGGTTGGACAGTACATTTCCTTCATCGCTCTGAAAAGACATCTGAAAAGACATTTTTCAATACTTTTCTGTTGTACTTTGAGGGGCAGAAATACACTGTATACATTTTATACTGGAAGTGATATTACACGACTGAAACAATCTAAAACTTGCAGATCCCCGAATTGCTTTATTCAATTTTCAACATGCATTCCTTTCATTATAACAATCATTGCAACCAATTGTTTTTTTTATGAAGTCAAATTTCATGTTTCTGAAAGTTAAATCTGTGTGAGTCTTATATATCATCGTATGGCCAGCAGAAGGACTCTAGCATGTGTTCCTGGCAGAAGGGCATTAACCATCAATTGCCTCTAATTTGAAAACCATTGGCCTTTTTCACATGAAATCAAAGTAGTGCAATATTTTTAGATCATTCTGTCAGCCTGTCAAGTGCATATTTCAAAACAAGCAATATTTATCAACCTAGAGAAAATTTACTGTTTAGGCCCTTCTGCCGGGAGCATATGCAAGGGCCCTTCTGCTGGCCATGCGACGATATATTATACTGTTTATCAATTCATGGACAAATTTACAAAATGCATATTTTAACCATCAGTTACCATTAATATTCAATGTCTTACCCTGAATTTCAGCTTGTCCTTCATTGTATTGATTCTCTTCCCAGCCAAATGTTTTGTCTAAAACAAAAAGGAATACACAATCACTGTTATCAAATGTACAAAACATGCTGGACCTTACAGTGAACATGTGGTCAAAATGAACAACAAAATCATGATCAAAGGATAATGGTCTTTCATTCACCAATGCCGGAACAAAAAGACTGAACCAAATAGAAATTGAAATTGTTTTCTACATTGTTTTGTTCCCTAATGCAACAATTTGGGGGTATATATCAGGGATGTAGTCGAGGCCGGCCATTCCGAGTCACAAGGCCGCTGGAAAAATATTTGTCCCATAGACTTTGTACACGTGACTTGGTCCGAGGCCAAGGCCAAGGCCGGCAAAATCTGGCCTCGAGGCCGGCCTCAACTACATCCCTGGTATATATCAATAACTACAGTTTGTTTGAATTTTTATAAGTCACATAAAAATTTTGGCAAAACCACCTGCAAGAAAATTCAGCCACTAAAACTTTCCATACAATGGTTAAGAACAAACAAAAGAAATCATTCAAAACTTCTGTATAATTTCTAATGATTATACTGACAATTTTCATAGCACAAAAATCTCTTGCACTTTAGCCATTAGTAGTATTACTCTTGATGGTAACTAGAGTCTGATGCACCATGCTGTGAATTTGGGGGTGGGGGGTACTATCTACAAGAGCAGTAAAGAGCAGACATGCACAGCAATTACACTATGATACCGGAATAATGCTCTCACTCTACGGTTGAGCTCACGATTTGATTTTTAGATGCCAAGCCCCCTGATCTAGTCAAAGTATGGCACTGCAACCCACTCTTGTTGGCTAGCTGGTTAGGTGCTCTTTGGTCTTGATCCAAAAAGTTGTGAATCCACTCGACTACAGCGTGTCTCCAAAAAACAATTGTGCACGTCAAAAGCGCCGTCTTTGACAATTAAAATATACTTTGTGATGTGAGGCTTACAAAAAAAGTCGAGGGCATACTGCCTCCCCATGACAAAAGGGCATAACTGACATTTTGGTGTTTTGGAGATATTGAACAAAATGTATTGTGTTCAAAGCCTTAAAGCCCTATTCAGTGTCCTTTTAATAAGTGGATTATGAAACAAAGGGACACTTCTAATTAATATGTTTTTTTTGTTCTGCATGTTTAACATGATGTACTGAGTCCCCTACACTAACTCAATTTTGATAAAAATGCCAGTTATGCCCTTTTGTCATGAGAAGGGGGAGGGGGCAGCATAGTCTTAGCTTTGAAATGCTATTTGTTCTGTAAAATTTGCTTATTGTAATCTCAAGATATGTTTACTTAACCATGAAAGGGCAAAATCAATTGTGCCACTTTTACTAGGGAAGAAGGTCTGATGCTACTCTGACTGTATAATTATGTAGTAAATGTGGCCAAATTGTGATTTTACCCTGTCATTGTTATTTAAATATATCTTAAGATTAAAACAAGCAAATTTGACAGAATGACTACCATTTCAAAGCTAGAACTGTGCCCTTGTTGTTGAAGTAAGCATCACATCACAAAAGTATTTCAGAATTGCCAAAGAGGGCGCTTTTCTATTGCATAATTATTTTCGAGACATGCTGCATTTTCAGTGCTCAACACATGACTGTATGGCATACTGTTACTTTCCAGACCATCAGTGACTTGTCAACTAAACAACCTCATTCTGGAAGTAGGTCCAATATGTGTTAAACTTATTGTAATTAAGTTTCATTCTTGCTATTAATACTGAATATTGTATTATAAGCAAACATAGAAACAATAATGAAATAAACATATCAATAAAACCCACCGATATAAACACAAACACAATTACCACTCACACACCCATGCATACAACTCAACCTGCAAGACACAAATTGGGTGAAAAACAAGAAATACTTGACAATATAAATGATTTTCTGGTCATTTTAAAAGTGGTTTAACTTCGAAATACATGCAAATATCACACATTTGAAATGGGCTTTGGCATTGTCTATCTATGTATGAGCATAGACTATAGGTCCATGGTATGAGTAATAATTTTACCATGTGATATGAACCAACCTATAGTCATATGAATGTGGTGCATTGCATACTCAAAGCATTATCATAATTGCTGCATTTCTTACACTTTTTGCAGTATACAACTTCATGGTAGATAGCTTAATGGTTTGCAGATATAACAAAGTACTAGTATATTGTACACATACAAGTATGTTGGTGAGATGTAATATCACTGATTATTGATTTTTGTTGTGCTTGTGTTCCTTGATTGTTTATGCTGATATGTTTCTTCAGGTTTTCCTGAATAAAGTCTGTCTGATTTGTTTGTAGATGTGAGAAAATGAAAACATAATTTAAGAAACCAAATGTAGATTTTTATTTCTAAAAACAATTAGCAGTCTGCCATTTTGTAATGATATTTAAAGATTTTTCATAACTTTATGTTTTATCACCTTTTGGGATTTGATTTCCTTACGACTTTAAGTGGCCTGTTTCTCTAATATTTCTGCTATCATTGAAAACAATTTTAAAGACAGTGATTTTCCATTAAAAAACAAAATGGTTGTTTCCGTTTCTGAAAACCTGTAATTCTGTTTCAATGTGATCTTAAAACAGAAATTCCATTTTGTCAAAGAAAATGTACACAGCAAAAACATGAATTCTGTTTCGAAAAGGTGAAATGCATGAATTTACAAATGAAAAGTAAAGAACGAAAGAGATTTTCCATTTTGATTTACCGGTAAATGGAAAATCACTGTCCCTACATTTTCCATCAGGGTAAACTTTCCATTTCTATCCTAACATTGGAATTAAGCTTGAAATCTTTCTGCAGCTGATACTCATACAGCATAATACAAGCACAGACAATACAAGATCTTACAGGTCAACATGAAATCCGCTTGCAACAATGTTGAACGATTACGGTACACATACATGTATATTACATACACCAGTGATGTCAAAATAATATGCTTATGACAGCTGAAGCGAACACAACAGAAAGAAAATTTCCACAAACTTGGTAAAAAATGAAAAACAAATTAAATTTCCACAAACTTGGTACAAAACAAAAGATATTTGAAATAACACATTGTAGCGAGAGCGTGGCATTCTGATTACCTGATAGAAAACATCTTTCATTGCTTGTGGATTGACACTGACCTGTGTGTATGGAGCAAACAGTATGGAGATGAAGAGATGAAGATAGAGCAAGTACAGTGATGAAACACATGACAGAGCCTGATCGATTCATCACGGACTCACAATTGACAATCTTTTCAATCTGAACTCCCTAATGTTAACTGCGATTGGAGGAAACCCCATAAACTGTGGGTCTACATAGACCAAGGGCCCAATAGATCGAGAGTATTCAAAGACCGAGGGCCCAATAGACCGAGAGTCTTCATAGGCCGAGGGCCCAATAGACCGAGAGTCTTCATAGGCCAAGGGCCCAATAGACCGAGAGTCTTCATAGGCCGAGGGCCCAATAGACCGAGAGTCTTCATAGGCCGAGGGCCCAATAGACCGAGAGTCTTCATAGACCGAGGGCCCAATAGACCGAGAGTCTTCATAGACCGAGGGCCCAATAGACTGAAGGTCTCCATAGACCGAGGGTCTACATAGACCGAGAGTCTAGTATATAGTCCGATTTTCCATTACCGGTAATGGTCCGATAATGCAATTATTGAAAAGGTTCTGGTAGACCAATTTAAAAGAAGGTGCAATAGATTTAGTACCAGAAAGGTTCTGATACACCAAGGATCTAATAGACCAAATACTGAAAAGGATCCAACAGATTGATTGTCTATGGACACTTTTTGTTAATTGGTCTATCGGATGCATTTTGATAATCGGTCTATCAGACCTTCGGTCTGTTGGACCCTTGCTCTATCAGACCCTCGGTCTATCAGACCCTTGGTCTATTGGAAGCTTGGTCCATCAGACCCTCGGTCTATTTGACCCTCGATCTAAAGGACCCTCAGTCTATCAGACCCTTTTTGATAATCAGTCTATTGGACAGCTCTATTGATATTCTGTGTATTGGGTGGTGCATATTTGCATTGTAGGAGTTAACTGATCAGGCTCATAACCCATTACCGAAATATTCCGCTAATGTGTTGCATGTTCAGTCTCTAATGAACCATGGTACCAAATTGCAAATCTTATTCGAAAAGAATGATGTAAAAAAAGTCATTTCATATCTAGTGCTGACTTCTTGTGATGACAGATGACACCATCTGTTGGACAAATTTTTGCAAATCATTTTTTAAGCAATAAAAATACCTTCAAATTGGCAACATAACAAAATTTTGTCATAATTTTATTTTTCACATTTAAGTCACTAAATACTCATATTAATCCAATGTATTCATTTTCCTGTAAATGTACAGAAATATTCTAATTTGAACTTCTAGGTACATTTCTGTCGAATCACACATCAACAAAAAAATAAATTCCGGCTGCCAGTTTGAAGTGGAATAATGATCTTTTAATTCAGTTATTAATGTAATAACTAAAGTATATATTTCTGTCAAAGTTAAACTTCAGCAAAAAAAATTTAAAAAAATCCAGCTGCCAATTTGAAGTGGAATAATGATCTTTTAATTCTTTTAATAAAATAAAGTTAACTATGATCACTGTCCTCGACGGAACATGAGAATAACAAAGAAATAACACAGAAATGTATGACAAGTAACGGCACAATAAATACAGAATAAACACCACATGTGAAACAGAGAGTATACGTATGACCTTGAAGTATCATAGAAACAATAACATTCACATACTCACACTATTTGTGTGTGGAGGGGTGCTCCATACATGTATGTATGTATGTACTAATGGGTTCTTTTAATATACTATGTTGATGTATAGCATTCAGTATCAGTATATTACATGTATATATTGCATAATTATGTTAGATACCAACTCCCAGAAACCAAATGCTAGGTTGATTACACATGTATAAAACATAAATAAGAAATACAAATGCATGCATCTACACTCTCTCAAATAAACTGAAACACACAAAAAAGGAGGAAAAATCTTGCAGGGTTGCATCCAGAATTAGGAACCACACTGCAGAAAGCAAATAAATGTGATGTTGATCACAAATAAATAAGCCATTCATAAATACAGACACATGCATTTACACTATTCAAAATGAAACAAAAAAAGAAAGAGAACCAAACAATTCTTGCATTCAGGTCCAGTATCTAGGTCAAATATAACTCAAGTTCATAGCAATCACCTATAATAATGGAATCATGTTCAAACCAGGAGAGTTTATTTTACTTATTAAACTATTTATTTATTTGCTGTATTATTTATGGTATTCAGGGTGGCCTTGTCAGTTTTTTTCTGTAACTGCTTTTCACAAGGGCCCTAAAAAAATAAAAAAAATAAAATTATATAACACTATGAAAGAGCAGAACAGTATTACATTAAAGGGCAATGGCAGTCAACTTTTGACTACAAAATTTTCACAGGAGAATCCTTGCATAGTTTACTTGATTCTAGAATAGTTTTACCCAAAATTGAGGACTACCCCCAATCATGTCATTTACCTTTAAGTTGCAAAAGATTAAAACTCTTGGGATCACCCCAAACCATCGACACCGTGTCACCCCAAGCGAGCAACCCCAACACGGTCCATACATAAAACATTAATTGTTATCATCCATCCATTTACATAGTAGATCTTCACTTCTGTTTCTAGGACAATGACAATCTCATATCATTTTTCAGTTGTAAAATGTGTTGATCATTGTATTAGGCTCCTGTCTCTGGAGGGAGGGTTGATTTTGCTTTTGCTTTTAGTGGGTTATATATCATTGTGTACTATGTGAAGTATATTGATGTCAAAGGAAAATTTTGACACATTTTCTGTGCTGTAAAATATTAAAACAGGATCTGAATGGATTCGGATAAATGCAAAAAGAGTATGCACACATTTGGTTTGTAGTATAAAGATGCATTATTAATTAAAATGTCATTTCACTTGTTGCAGTCTTACAGATAACATAGCTTGCATATGCATTCTGAAGCACATCATTCAATAATCATCTTAAAAGAGGGATGCTTCATACGATGATGGGTAATTGTTAGTCATGATATTTACTGCGGAACTGATTTTAAATTTTGATGTCAGTTATTAG
>JZLH01S0205106.1:40207-51968 GCA_001188425.1 Eucidaris tribuloides
CCAAGTTTGGTTACAAATGGGCTTGTGGTTAGAAAGTTACCTAGTTTGGGCCCTTATGGGCCCTGCCCCCTGGGCCCCCAGGGGGGGCCTGGCGTACCATCCCAGTAACCCTCTTTTACCTCCCCCTGAGGATCACCCCCACGAAGTTTGGTCTAAATCCATTGTTGTGAATGTGAATTATTGCTATAGGGCCCTACCCCCAAACTTTTGCCCCCCTTGGGGGCCAAACGGGACCACCCTGGGCATTGTTATGAGGAACATTAATTCAGCACATATAGAGGTATCTATACACAAAGCGGCTTAATTAAACTATTTCTGGATCTAGAGAAGAAGATGTTTGAAAACTACCTACTTTTGGCCCTTTAGGGCCCTGCCCCTGGGCCCCCCAGGGGACCAGGTGTACCAGTTGAGGACCCTTGAATCCCCACCCCCTAAGGATCATTCCCGCCAAGTTTGGGCTAAATCCAATCATGCATTTTGAAGAAGAAGCTGAAAATGTGTAAAAGTTTACGCACGACGAACGACGCACGACGCACGAAGCACGACGAACGACGCACGACGCACGAAGCACGACGAACGACGCACGACGCACGAAGCACGACGAACGACGCACGACGGACAAAAAGCGATCGCAATAGCTCACTTCAGCCTTTGGCTCAGGTGAGCTAAAAAATGCCTAAAATTTGGCCTGCATATCTATCTACTGGTGAGTTGGATGATTTGGATCAGTGGTACGATCTATAATGAGTATGTATACTTTTTGATTGTATGTGTACACATACATAAGCCACATACAATAACACTGTAAAATTTCAGTTGCTCTCACCACATCTCAGTTAGCTCAGTGATTACAGAGCTACCTCTGCAAATCCAATTAGATTCCTGGTTCAAATCTTGCTGGAAGTAAGTAAGATTGGGGATGAAGTTTATGTTGTCAGGCGACACTTAAAAAAATCATACTAAACATAACAAAAAAAGTAACTACCCCCTTTTTCAAAATACCATAACTTTAAAAAAAAACGGTTTTAGGCAAAATAATTTGGCAAGGATGTTCCTGCATTGACTGACGACCTTCTGTGTGAAAATGTGATTGATCCGTCAAGTCATGCACGAGTGAGCACATATTAAAGGCAAAAATGTCACTTTTCAAAAGTCACAAGGGTCATTTTGGGGGATTTGTGATGCAGGATTTTGACAAATTTTGTTTCTGTTGAATGATTACGTGCTACTTATGTTGATCATCTATCGTTTGACCCTCTTACAGTTCCCCTGACACTTTTCGCATATTTTACAATTCAGTGAGCTCAATTTAAAAATTTCCACCCTTCCTCAATTTTGAAATTGTACAATTCATTAAGTTTATTGAAAAAATTGAAGCAAAATGTATCTTTACATGTTGTACGAACATAAGAGGTTGTAACCATGTCAAGGTTGAGTGAGCACACTTTATAAATAAAGCAAAAAATACCATTATTTACCATTATTTTGGCATAAGAGATGCCTCCTGTGACTTTTGAAAAGTGACATTTTTGCCTTTAATGCATGCTCACTCATGCATGGCTCGACGGATCAATCACATTTTCACACAGATCTTAGTCAATGAGTGTAGCAATAATCCAGCCACATTATTTTTCTCAAAATGATTTCGTTAAAAGTGATGATAGTTTGAAAAAGGGGGTAGTTACTTTTTTTGTTGTGTTTATATTACACCTGCATCCCCCCACCCCCAGGCATGCTGTGTGACATCACTTTTCGTACTTTTCATTACTGCTACTGATTGTTGCACCAATATATGCTTCCATTTTCACAACATATCTTATCCAAGGCTCTACACTAACTTATTTCATTGCTTGACCACTGGAAAAGTAAACTCGACACTTTCACATTTTTACCAGCCCCAACAAAAAAATTTCTTGTCCCTCCCCCCCCCCCAAAAAAAAAAGCATTAACAAATCTTTATTTTTCAACAAATAAGGCCTTTTTTATGGTATTGAAAGTTTGTTATTTGAATTCTGGTGGTTGTAAAATGTGTGATTTATAAATTTAAAAATCATACAAGTTTACAAAAATTCTGCACAAGCCATCATAAGTGACACTAGAAGATTTTCGGATGTTTTCCTCATTTGATAATCAAAATTTTACCTGTCCAATCAGGCAAAATTTGTTGAAGATTTTGATCCTTTACTTGCCCAACATGAAATTTTGCTTGCCCCAGGCAAGCAGGCAAGTGCTAAGCTCTGTCTAATTTACAGACCAAAAAAGTCAACAAACAAAAAGTAGAACAAACCTCCATGAAAGATGAATGGACACCTATAAGAAAAGGCATGGGTGCCGAACAGTAGTCTATTAGATGGGACGGTGTCACCGGAATGTAGATGTGCTGCCAGTGGAGGGGATATAGCATAGAAGATGCACCGTGTACACACGCTGTTAACTGAAGAAGAAGAATGAAATAAGAATGAAAACAAAACAGAACCTTAACAACGTAAAAAAAAATGTGAGCAACATAAACCCCATAAAGTGTCTTGTCTAAAAATGAAGCCTTGAAAAAATTGTATTTTAAAATGATTATTTAGTATTTTAAAGCCCAAGTATAATTTTGGTGAATTGTAGAAAATGACATTCTTAGCAATTATGTTTTTTAGAAACACCTATATGATCTATTAATACCTTATCGAATTGCTTGCTCTGAAACTTTCCCATTTTTGAGAGATTTCCCATAGGTAATGTATAATGTTATTTTCTGATGTCTGGGATGACAATAGAATTGTTTTTGACAAATTGACCAAAAATTTGTCTGATCCACCAAAACCATACTTGGGCTTTTAAAAAAAATGAAAATTTGTGAGTACTCAGGTGGACCAGATTCACCATTTCCTCCCATGGACTACTCTGTGTAAATCTAGGCTACTTTATACTCCACCACAGTGGTAATTCCACAGGTGATGTCTATTTATGCATATCTTGCCAGTAGTAACATAACTTTCCAAACTTGTGTATTCCAGGATATCTATTTGTCCATTTAAGCACTATATGTAGCTCAGATGTCAAAGTTTGACATCTTTTTAAATTGAAGCTGCACAATGTTAACTTGGGTCTTTAAAGGGAGATTGTATGATGATATTTCACTCTGCATATCCAATCAAAATATTCATCTACATGTACATGTAACCGACTGGTATGCTTAACTCTCAACATGCCAGAGGATGTAAACCTTAATGGGTTTTATGTGTATTATTTGGTGCAGATCTGCGACTTCGGCATGTTAAGAGTTAATATTAATTGTTTGCATATACACTCAGCAGGGATAACCGTAAAAAGACTGGGCTATATTGTAAAGCCGTGTGACCACATCTCATAATAAATCACAACCCCAAATTTATTGTAGTATATGCAAGATCATAATTCAGTGATCCCGGACGAACATTAGTTGTAGATGTAGTTGTTTGACAGTAATGCATCATAACACCTTACAATTTATTTTTCTTTGTTGGTTGAGCACACTGGCCACTGTCATGAATAGATCAGATATCATTTCCTGTTGCTTTCACTTTCAGTTCTAACAATACATGCAGTGCAACACAATAATTAATTCATTATTTCTTCCTATTCTATGGTAACCACAGACAGCTATACATTACTATCAGAGTGAATGAACTTAAAGGTCCACATAACTCATCACAATGTTCATCTAGACAAGACTAAAAACTCCCCTTTTTTGAAATTTGAAATTAAAGCTTTTTGATTTTGATGTATGGACATTCCAACAAAGATTATATGATACCGATATTGAGTTCACTATGTGTTTATCTATCAGAATACACATACAGAGACACAAATAAAATTATTTTAGCACATATTGTTTATTTACAACAATATATCATACAGATAATGCTAATCACAAATGAAAAATCACTAATTTGTTACATACCAGTTGCACCTTAGCAGATAATTTGTGTGTGTGTGTGTGTGTGTGTGATTTTGGATCTTGAACATCACAATGTAAAATGAAAAAAAAAAATCACACATTAATCACATTCTGTTATTTGTTTATCTAAAAGAATGAAAAAAATCAAACCTGTCAAAATAATAGTCTCCCATAAAACTCTTATAGATAAATAAATAAATAGATATATAAACAAACAAATATAAAAATAAATGAATGAATATGTAAATAAAAAATAAACACATTGATAAGAAATAAAATAGACTTATAAACTATTACTAATAAGTACTTAATTTTTAAACAATTAATACATTGATTCATTCATTGTTTTTACTTGGTCAACAACTTACCCTATGTAATTTATGTGATGTGATGAGTACTCTTCGTTCATACAACAAACTGTAAAAGAAAACACAAAATGACTATCATCAGCAATCAGTGACTGGTCCCATTGTGGACCACATAGGGCTCCTTTTTTGACTTGTACTAGTCATTAACAAGAAGCTACTGTAAAAGTTGACATTTTCACACAATTAATTTGTCACATTTGACCAAGTGAGAACAAATTTTGTGTTTTTTTTTTATTTTGCGATATACTTTATCCATATGTCTTATGTGATCCGTCACCACGATACCCAGATAAAGTCGCAAAACCCAAAGGAAAGGAAAGTGTAAATATTGTCATTAAGAAACAAAGTATGAACGTGAAGGGTCCTTAAAAATCAAAAGTTTTATGACCTTCGCATGTTGGAAAAGTTAGAATATTTATATTCCCCCCCCCCCTAAAAAAAAGAATTTTTCTTTCTATGTTTATGTTTCACAAGATGAGTGACTTTATCAGGGTATCATGTTAACAGGTCACATATGGATAAACATCATATATTAATACAAAACTCTCTAGTCTGAGATGGGGACGTATGGATATACATGTAGCTTGTTTTTATGTGTCTGAATGCTACATATTGAAATGGCATTTCCTCATATGTTATATATCGAAACGATGGTTTGAACATAATTTCAAACAATTATCCTATATCCATGTGACTTACATTTGTGTCTGAATGAAATCATAATCCAAACATCGAATAAGTACAAAGGACTAATTCATAGCATGCTCTTAGAGGGCCCTATCACAACCTCTACTTGACCTCTACCCAAGCAGTTCGTACTGCGCAAGAAAGAGATTGTACATAATTCATGATTACCCATGAAACATTGACTGTGTGCGCTACATGTAGGTCTTGGGGAACTCTTTAGTACCAGGTATTCAAAACTCAGGTTCTCTTAATTTTTTAAAATCAAATTGTAGATAATTTATATAAGATCAGAATTAATCACCATTTGCTTTTGTACAGGCATTCCTGCACATTTCTGTAGTCCTTTTGTACTTTACCCAATTGTGTATTAGTTTGTGGTTTTCTTTCCCTTACCATGTCTTTGTCTTTGATCTATAATTTGCAAGGGTCAGCTATCTATTAAGAAGGCTCATTCCTTTCTTACTCTTCCCTGCTCATATTAATTTCAATTTCTGTCATATTTGTGCTTTTGTACTTTGTTACGTTTGTATGTAGTAATCCAGGTTTTAAATCCGGTTTAGTCCCCGACTACGGGGGTGGCATGATTCACCTCGCACTCACAGAAATCACCCTCAACCCCTCCCTCCACTTTACTCTATTCGGTGCATCCTCCTCCCTCAACCCAACCCTCCTACTCTCCTCCACCACTTGCGTCTTCCATGTCTTCTTCGGTTGCCCCCTTCCCCTCTGACCAGCCACCTCAAACTCAAGCGCCCTTCTCAAAACATGATCAACATCCCTCCTCAACACATGTCCATACCAACGTACTCTGTTCGCCTTCGCCATCTGATCTACCGTCTCTTCCAAACCCAACATTTGCATAAATCCTCAGTCTTCTTCCTGTCCATCAGCTTCACACCACACATCGCTCTCACCATTGCTCTCTCAGTCCTTCTCAGAATCCCCATCTCGTTTTCACTCACACACCACGTTTCACTCCCATACAATATCGCAGATCTCACGCAACTCCTATAAACTAATCCTTTCATCTTCAGAGGAAACCTTTTCTCATATAACAACTCTCCGCATTCCCTAAACTTCACCCATCCAAATCTTGCCCTCGCTGTCACAGCTGCCCTGCACCCTCCACTCAAACTCACCCTGTGCCCCAAGTGTGAAAACTCTTTCACCGTTTCCACCTCATCACACAATTTTCCAACATGTTCCACTATCTCTCTTGGTCCTTTCTCACATTTTCCACACGCAACATCTCTTGCCAGCCTCAGGGTCACTCTCTTCATCTTTGTGCATCTCCCATGACTCCATTTCCCACATTTTCCACACAACACTGAATTCGCCCTTACCCTCTTTCCACACATACCGCATGGGTCTTACCTTACTCACTGATACTTCTTCCTCTGCTCCACTCACCATCATTTCCGTCTTTCCAAGGTTTACCTTCAAACCCTTGCTCTCAAAAGCCATCTTCCACTTCCAGAACTTTTCCCTCATTCCCTCCAACATCTCACTCATCAAAACCAAATCATCAGCATACAGTTTCTCTGTCATCAAACCTTCTCTTGCATTCTCCATAACCACATCAATCACAATTGCAAAAATCAGTGGCGATAACACAGAACCTTGATGCACCCGCACTTTCACCTCAAACTCCTCAGATAACTCTGACCCAACTCTAGCTCTTGTTTTAGCTCCTTCATACAAACTCAACATCGCTCTGACCATTGCCTCCGGTATACCTTTCTTTCTCATCGCCCACTCTATCACCTTCCTCGGGACTCTACCAAACGCCTTCTCCAGATCAACAGAACACATGTACAACTTCTTTCCCTTCGCTCTGTACTCCTCCTGAAATCTCCTGTCTGTTATTTTTTACTTTATACATGTATATGATGTTTTTATGAGTGCAATAAAACTGAACTGAACTGAACTGAATGCTGCCATACGACCATCGTATAACATGACATTGTGTCTGAATGGTCTGATATTCAAATGTGACCTGTCACCACAAATCGATCAATAAGTCGCAATGGAATTTTTCGTGTAAACGTGGTAAATAGTCGAGTTGGGTTGGAAAAGTTAATTCTAAGATTTTGATATTTTCTAAAAGTACATACACTCATCTTTCACCTGTCAAAAGTTGAGCGATCGCGGAAGCGATCCAGAAGTATAATATTTCTTGAATTGAACTTCAACATGTTTTTGCGGGAGCTTGAAAATTTGGCCGAAGTTGACCTTCATGGTACAAGATTAATCGTAATGTAACACTAAATACAATTGGTTGTTTTCCAACATTGTCAAGTCCCCTTGTAACGATTCTGGTATCACCACAAAGCTACTTTTATGAACTTTACAATGATGGTGATTGTAAGAGCCAGAAAGGATAGTCCAATCCACAGTTCCCTTTTGAAAAGTGATTACCAGCTTTCTACGGAACAGTTGTCAAAAGCGTACCGTTTCGCATGAATGAGCACTATCTTTGCAGCTGTTTTTCTCCACTTTCCTGATAATGGCTAAAGTGATAGTCCAAATTTGTGAGCAGGATTTTAAATGGGTTTGCTTCGTCCATCTCAGACAAATTACACATCATTTTAAAGCTTAGAATCTCGACTTTAAAACTGTATGAAAAACACAATTTCTTAATTTTCCGACTTATGGTGCGTATGGTGGTGACAGGTCACATATGTCGTATATAGATACGTTGTATCACTATACAATAAGTTGGTGTGTCTAAAAGTGCTATCAATATATTTCATACTGATTTTTCACACTTTCAATCAAAGGTCTGTTTTTTCTGATTTTTTTCTGCTTTTATTCAAAAGTATTTTATTATCAAACTGGAATTCCCCATTAATGGTCACAGGAAATTGATGTTTAAATTACTGCCCAGCATAGGTATTCTGTGACTCACCTGACAAAAAGAATTATCATATTCTCCGGTGTTACTGCACTGAAATATTCTGTCATATTTATCTAAAGAAGGGAAACAAATCAAATTGTAGTCACATGAATAATAATTTTAAAAAATGAATAAAAATATAATGAAAGTGGTGTTCACACAAGCAAAAAAGTAGTGTAAGCACAACATTTAGAACCACATGTGAGTACTATTTATGGTACACACAAAATTTTGAAAATGGCTTTAACATTGCCCTGCATGGATGCTGGATGTAGTTTTGGGTTTGGTACTCTTAATGTTAAAGGTAATACTGTTGGTGTTTCAGGGAATTGTTTTAGTGCTTAAATGATATCCAGAGTGTTCGGGCTTGACACCGCATCTGGTATCTATGTTGGGCGGTGCTATGGGTGTTAGATTTCACACCCCAGTTTTTTGCAGTATGTAATGGTTTGAATCCATTACATCATTTTATACAATGCCTGCACTATTTGATTTTCTTGCTTTGAGAACTATTGAATAAAACTTGCTTTAAGAAACATTTTTTTTGACTCGACTTGAGTAGTAAAATTGATACTTGTTCCAACACTACTGAAATACCCAATCTGAAAGCAAAAGAAAATAACACTTGCTTTCCGCGATTTATTAATCAGTCTACTTCCACTAATGAATGACACATGTTCAAATGCATGCATATGCATGAGCTACACCTTTGACCAAGGATATCAACATTTGCATGCGAAACTGAAACAAATTTCTTATCTTGTACTACACATTTGCCGAGGATAAAATTGTTGTGTGTGAAATCTAAAAGTAGGTGAGTAGAGCTTTGTACTGGCTGATAATAAAGAGCAGTGGCCAAAAATAGTATGGTAGTACTAAATTTTATGTGTGTGACCAGCCTAAATATTTACAAATGAATTTTATCAATGTCATTTACGGGAAGCATTTAAATGTAAATCCATGTTGATATCGCACACCTGTTAAAAGTCCTCAAATGCAGCAAAATTCTACACTACTGTTAACTTTTTGCACGTCTAGCTTTTTTTTTCAACAGTGAGCTTATTTTGGAGTGTGGTGCGAACTTAAAACAGTGTAACTTTTTACACCCGCACAATGGAGAAATGTGTTGTGTAAAAAACTTGCAGGTGAAAGTATACTACCTTTTCTAAGAATGTGATTTTTATAGTAATATGTAATTTTTTAGTTGATTTTTTAGTTAATGAGTATGTCAATGAATTTGGTGAAGGTTTTAATTTCCAGTCAATAGATATGAACAAATATACAAAACTGTACAAGTTTTTACCATTTCACAAAAGATTCAGTGATAAAATGTTGAATATACAATTATCAGTTATATGACTGATTTAGTGATAATCAATTTTGCATACTGAATACTACACTCTTGATGAAAGAATGGATAGGTACGGGATAATAAATTAGAGCATTGAAACTTACATTTTCTGGAATCTTGGGCAAGGTTTTTGTTACATCTGGACAAGTGAATAGCATTTCCTGTCAATGGAGAAAGAATTTAAAATTCTTAGTACATGAATACATTAACTTCTTTTCATATTAAAGGCAGTAGATCTCATTTGCAAACATCCCCACAGACCAAAAAAGATAACCCATGCCCTCAGGCTATTGATGAAGGGCATGTCTGTGAAATTTGGGAGTCAGTGATAGCCTAGAATTTGAAAAATGCAAAAGCAAAACAATAGCCGTTTAGTGTACGTTCTATGGCAGGATTTTTTTCCTCGCGAGAAAAAATTCAAATCAGGGTCTAACGGTCACTATAATTCCACTAAAACTGAGTTTCTAGCTCCTCTATTTTGCTAAAGGTTCCCAGATGGCATTTTCTGCTAAATGCCATAATTATATTTACACAATGTTAATTTTCAGGCATGCAAAAGAGATCCCCTGCCTTTAATCTACATACTAGATGGACGGAGAAATCACATCCAACAAACGGCATATTTACTTTTTCTCTCTACTCAATGCCCTTCAGGGAGGGGTGTTTCTTGGTTCACCTATTTCTTTCTCACCTTGTGTCCATGGTATCGAGACAAGTCGGACCCCGGGACAAACAAAATTCCCTGATTTTCCCTGATTTGAGGGACTTTTCAGATTTAATTAATTGACTAGAAACAGGGAAAGTTATTTCAATGTTTTCCCTGATTTTCAGGTTGGGTGGGAACCTTGCCGGAGAAGTATTTCAGTGGCCACTACAGTGCGTCCCAGAAAAACAGAACTCTAAAACAAAGGCTTATTGTTTGAGAACAATGGGCCATATGACTGAAAAAGCATGTTCAAAATAACCTTTGATCTAATCTCTTTCCAATAAAGCACACTTACTTATTCATGCATCTCTGAGTACCCATGACTTTAAAAATTTAATGTCAAAAACCATTTGCTACACGTTTTTGGCTGAGACACTGATCACGTCATGTGTCCATCGCCTTTCTTTTTCTAATGTGCTCAGTAGTTAAAAGCCAAAAAGTGTAGCAAATGGTTTTTTGACATTAAATTTTCAAAGTCACGAGATGCATGAATATCTAAGTTTGTTTATTGTATCACTTGAAAAGAGCATTTGAACATGTTTTTTTAATCTTATGCCTCATTGCTTCTGTACAGTTGTCTTAGGGTTCTTTTTTTTTTGGGGGGGGGGGACGCACTGCAGAGAGAAGTTGGTTGCTATGGAGGGGTGACCACGGAGGCAGATTTGACTGTACTACATAGTAGTCTCATCTCAAGACTTACAGACGAGCTGTCTCCTTCTCGCAGGGTTATCCTGAGATGTCTTTCTGGCTTGGGGACAGCCAGACAGTATAGCTGTTCTAGCAAGGCCGCGGCGGCAGGTTCACACTCCCGCGATTTATTATTTTTTTCCGATGATCAAATAATTGTTTTCGACCGAAAATGTCATCGATTAACCTGATACATACCTGCCAACCTCCCGACATGAAAATTCTTACAGATACAGATCAAAAACCTTATTCTTAATGCAAATTGAAGGTACAAATCTTACTGTGTGAAATCACACAGTATAAGTATACTGCACGTTCTTCAAAACAAGAGCCCCGGGGGGCACGACGCTCACCTGAGATCTCGCAAACTCACTATGGTACCCATAGAAAAAACATCAGTTATACATATAGGTTTGGCCCTTGGAGCCTGATATCTAGGCACCAACGTAGCCAAATGAACCAGTTGAAAAACTTTGCATCCCCTTGCCATATAGCTGATTTTGCCAAGTTAAATTAAATTCTAACATGTTTTTATAAAAACAAGGCACGCCCTAGTATCTTAACATTTGACCTTTGACCTACTTATGTGACCTTGACTTCCAAATAACATTGAGGTCCCTGTTACGCATCTACCACGCAAGTTTGGTTACAAATGGGCTTGTGGTTAGAAAGTTACCTAGTTTGGGCCCTTATGGGCCCTGGCCCTCCTGGCCAGCGGGGGGGGGGGGGGGGGGGGGAGGGGGGGGGGGGGGGGGGGGGGTGCTGGGGACCATTCCAGGAACCCTCTTCCGCCTCCCCCTGAGGAATCATTCCACCAAGTTTGGTAAATCATTGATGTGAATTAAATTATTCCAATAGGGCCCTACCCCCAAACTTTTGCACCATCCAGGCGCCCCCCCCGAGACGCATGTGCGCATGACCCTTGGGGGCCAAACGGGGCACCCTGGTTCATTGTCATGAAAGAACATTAATTCATAGTCACATATAGGAAGTATCTACACACAAAGTGGCTTAACTTAACTATTTCTGGATCTAGAGAAAAAAGCCAATACCAACCAAAGAAGAAACTTGACTTCATTTGACCTTTGACCTACATATGTGACCTTTGACCCCCAAATAACATTGAGGTCCCTGTTAT
>JZLH01S0205139.1:8919-16336 GCA_001188425.1 Eucidaris tribuloides
CTAATGAAAATATTTTCAAACACACATGATGTCATTAAAATAATGATTTCTGATTGGATGCCGAAGTCCGCTAAAGATATTACACGGCACGTTTCTCATTCTGTTTACTTGAATAACGCGTGAATTGGGTTACTATAAGCTCCACGTGGTTTGAGGATAAATTTGACTGCAGAAATCAAAAAATATATTTTAAATCGTATGATGTTCATATGAAATTAATAATTCGATTTTTATTAGCTGCCAAATCAAATGAGAAATATCTCATGAAATATATAATAACCACTTTAGAAAATTGAAAATTCGATTCCATCTATGCTTCTACATCAAAGAGAGAAAAACATCCAATGACATTACTCAAAGTGGGCACCCTACTGGGCGTTATATTGTAATTAAAAAAAAAAAAAAAATTTAGATATTTGCAATGTATGAATATCCCCTTCTTGAAAATGAATTTTATAATGTATGGTGATAAAAGGAAAACAGTTTCTGGAATCCACTTCATAATATCGAATTAGCCAATCACCATTTAGCTGAGGAAGAGTAGCATATCCTGATTGGTACATTTATAAAACGTGCTGCTCAGCAAATGAAAATGCTAAGATTGTCGATGAAATTTAAATTACATTATCACCATTGTACAAAATGTTTTCAGCAAACCCTTGCAACTAGCCTTCTAAAACATATTTACACTCTTATTAGCCTTTGTGGAACCTTGCCGGTTGTCAAGAACCAACCATAACAATGACAAGCGCCTCACGCTCTAATTTATGAATCTTCAGCACGGGACCAACGTAACACATTGTTCCGAGGTCAATGCGGCAAGGAAAATTGGCTCTACATTAAAAAAACCGCAGAAGGAGCTATGTTTGCGTATCATCTTAAAGCTTAGACATTAGAACAAGTTGTTGTAATAAAATTGAGGTAATGTTGCTTGAGGAAATTTTAACCCTTCTTTTAATTCACACGAAACGCTATGAGATGTTATCACAAAAATGAACAGTGGTATAGCTTGTCAATAAAATTAACTATACCCCCTTTAAAAAAAAATTCAGCCAACTGAAAGCAAGTCCCTTTTAAAAACCGGTGTTTACCTCTTATGGAGCTTTATTTTAACCTTGCCTTTATATAGATACCACAAAACGATGACAAGCGCCCCCCATGCTCCGTAATTCATGGACTTGCCGATCATTCAGCCCGGACCAAAATAAAACTCATTTTCGGTAAATTCGTGACAAGGAAAATTTGGCTCTAATAACAAAAGGAGCAGACGGTCGCAGCTAAATTTGGTATCAAACTAAAGCTTAGACATCAGACAAAATGTTGGTAAAAACTTAAGCAAATCGGCTCGAAATCTAAACATCTTCATTTTGGATTATATAAAAACATGAAAAATTATCCATTTTTATTGATTAACCTATATGTATATAATGCAAGATTGTTTTTTCTATTCCTTTTCAATCCTTTATGCAGTAAAATGATTCTATCAGTGAATATATAACTGCCAGTTTCAAATCGATAACTTAAAAACTTCAGTTAACTTGAAAGTGTTAATAGAATAAGTCACTTTTGCTCTAAAACTGTGAATATACCTGGATTTTGCCATTTGGATGCTGTAAATTCATACCATTTAATGGTGGCACTATCGCAATTAAAATATTTTATTGAGGTAAATCTTCAATTATTATCTTTTCTGCCAGGGCAAGACAAAAAATTGAAAAAAATAAATCACCAAAACTGACTTTTGCGCACGTTTGGTTCTCCTGCCCCTGTTGCGGCGGCTTCCCATAGTAAGCGTGTCCTTCAAAAAATGTCCCTCTGATAGACTGCATTAATTTATTCAAGAAAATTGAAGTATAATTTCTGATTTAGTGCTCAGATGCTAGAACAGCCCATTTTTATTGTCTAACTTCTCTTCTTTTTCTTTGTGAAAATTTCATCGGTCTCGCTTTCATTGTTTTGAATACATAGTCTATTATGTAACTAGCAGTGCTTTTCAGTCCATTTCCAAGCTTGCCAGTACTACGTCATGCCATCAACCTGAATGGAAATCAGTAGTGAAGAATGTGCCTGGGGAACAATTAAAGCGTTACAAGCTGGATATTGGAGGCAAACTATAAATGGAGCAGCACCTGTGAAAAGCAATACGACCAGAGATACTGAATTTTGAATAGTTTTCATTTTAAATATGTGAATGAACTTACTCAGTCACTTAATATACGCACAATAAACACAAGTCAATTGGATATAAAGTGAAGCATGGAATAATGCACGTTGTGCCAT
Organism: Eucidaris tribuloides; assembly: GCA_001188425.1. NCBI lineage: Eukaryota > Metazoa > Echinodermata > Echinoidea > Cidaroida > Cidaridae > Eucidaris > Eucidaris tribuloides. The sequence goes on from JZLH01S0205139.1 coordinate 11,200, forward strand.
TTTTTTTAGCAAACTTGGATGGGCGGAAAGCAGCTGCTGCTACATAAGAGTAATGTGTATTGAAAACCTAAATCAAGCGAGACCTTCGAAATTTTTCCAGCAGAAAACTACAATATTAAATGGACTTCTACATGTGTAATTTTAATCCACTATAAAACATGATTTTGGTAATTATTCTGGTTTCTACGAGAGGGATATTTTTTTCTGGGACACGCTGTATAAAGCTCCTGAAAACAAACCGCAATGACAATGGTGACACCATTTCTCTACTTGCCTTCCTTATCAAAAGCGAGGGCAAGATCATGCTCTTTGTCTGCGACCCATGCGTGATACGCCAAATATTAATATCATGATCCGGAAACCGCTTAAAGTCAAGGTTCACCCTGACGTCAAGTTGGTTTTAATAAAAGCAGAAACAATGACGCAGAAACATATTAATGCCAGTTTGGCCGAAAATCCACCAAAGTGAATAGGCGGAGTTATGAACCTTCAAATTGTTGGAATTTCTGTGACGTCACATACGCAGAGCTCACATAGTCATGTAAATGTCATTCAATAAAATTAACCACTTTTTTGGTTCATGATATTGAATGGTGTTTTTTTTTCATCTACAAGCTATGTATAAAGTAATTTAGTCAACCTTGTATATTGCGTGCACACTGTCAAGTAATTTTCCCCAATTTGCCGAGAAAAAAGAAATGGGCACTTTATGGAATTTATATTACATGACAATGCCGCGGAGTTGCTCGCATGCTGACGTCACAAATTAAAAAACTTTAACAATTCATAAGCTCGGCTTACTTCTTTGCGTGGATTTTCGCAAACTTTCTTACGTATGTTTCCTCTCATTGTTCTGCTTTTATTAAAACAATGATATTCTCAGGGTACAACCTTGCCTTTAAAATTGAAATTAGGCCAATTTGGGAAATTGTATTGCTCAGCAAAAATGTCCGCGAGGATCCACGCATTACTTACAACAAAATGATCAATGCAAGTCATTTTGTTGGAAAATGAATAATGGATATTCTAAACCATGAAACTAATAAAAATCCGTGATCATTTACGACGATAAATGTTGAAGAATTAACGATTGCAAGTGTTAGTTCTTACTGGGCCACTTAGAAGACGGTCGAAGAGGATTGTTAATTTCCTAACATTGCGGGAACTAAAATAAATTTAAGCCTCCAGAAGTAATAAAAAATAGTTTCTTCCAAATATAAAAACGTCTATTTCTCTCATCTTCTCATTCTGTTCTTCTCGTCAAGAATCAATGTTTTTGCTTGCAATTGAAATGAATAAACTGTCAGTTTTGAAAAATTAGTTTATACAACTAAGGAAGGTACCTACCTTGGTTTTGTCACCATCTCATGCGCACAAAACAGACCTTTTTGCGAATATTTTTATGATCTATTCTGCCCATAAAGATAATGATAATGGCAATATGAGAAAAGACAATGAAAATAAAAAAAAATACTACCGCCTTTAACCGACATTATAGCCACAGGCTACTTGGCCACAAGTTTAAATAAATGCTGAGCTACAATAATCTCCATGCTCTAAGTGTCTTCATATTAAGGCTAAAATGAAGCCCTGAAAAATTGTATTTCAAAAATGATCTTATGCTTTAAAAGAAGTGAAATCGTAAGGTTGACTGGATTCACCTGCCATTTCCTGCCAATGGACTTATGTGGGCATAAGATCTGGGCCTTTTTTTGTACTCGGCCCGAGTAGTTAATGTTATATTGCATTCATATTTACGCAAGTGGCAGGGCTACAATTTCGAAAAAAACTTTTGTGTTCTAGCGGTGTGTATTTGTCCATTCAAACACTACTATGTAAGCTCAGATAGCAAAGTGTGATTTTTGAAGCTCCACAGTGTGTAGTCTGTGTTTTTAAGTACTGTACGTAGATAAGGATGATAATAAAGCTGATAAAGATAAACGAATAAAACACCGATTTCATGAATGCCGATTTTGCGATCCTACCCTCTTCATCAACGTACAGTGTGACGTAACGCTGTTTTGCCTGTATATGCCGTCGATGAATTTGTTAAACCCACGTGCGCCATGTGCGTGGGAAGTTAGGCCCCATACACTAACAATCTTTCTCGATGGCTAGGGCATATAGGTGTCGATAAAAAAAAATTGTTTTTTACCACGCGTCGGTATATATGAAGAGATTTATGTAAAGCAATTAAAAACGCCATTTTTTTTTATTTTTTCAGAAATGTAAGAAAAATGTTTGTGATAGGAAAAGAATAATCTTGCTTTCATCTTCATTTTTCCAAAAGTCATTTTAACGTCCTAATTTGTGATTTTGAAAACACAGTTTTATGGCCCAAAAACGTCACCTGACTTTCTTGCCAAAAACCAATATATCATCCTCAGCTAATCAGCGTGCATATATTCAAACTTGGCAGCGCCCCAATGAAACTATACAGAGCAAAGTGACCACAAGGCAGAGGACAAGTGCATGGTAGGGTAGTTTTTTTAAAATCTATCATAACCTGTGATTTGGTGATTTTGAAAAAAAAATTAATGGCAAAGTCTATACAGTCACATGACTTGCATGTCAAAAGCTAATATATCCACTCAGCCAATAACGTGATATCATGCCTAACATGGCGGCGCCCATAAAACTCTACAGTTGCAAAGTTACCTTAGGCAGGCCAGGCTGCGCGCTAGCGATGCAGTGCACGGAAAAACATTTGATCAAGATGCAAGCTCCGTCTCGCTGGCTCCTGACGCGGAAACTTCAATATGAAAACGAATATTGAATATCATGTCATTATTCCAATAAAAGTGGGCAATTAAAACAATCACTGTTTGGTAAGAATGCAGTATATGTAGATGTATGTAAATTTGCGCGGTGGTAAATGTTATCATTACCATGAAAGGCATTTGACGCTAAGTTAAGATCTTCTACATGTTTGCACAGGCAGAAAGTGTTCGTCAGTTTTGCCTAAAATTAATACATTGGCTTTTGGCTTATGAACTTGTTCATATCCGTCCCCCCACCCCCCCCCCCCTAAAATTCCATTATCGAGAACGACAGATTTATAAGGGCAATAATTCCTAATAGCCCATCGTCATGTGATCTGTACTCGGCACGTGGCATGCTAGTTCAATGACAGGGCCAGCAAACTCGCGCTTTACCTTATCTCCGCGGCAATTTTTATCTCTACCATAATACCGCCCATTGTTCATGCGACACATCGGCTTTGTGGGTTCCCGGCGCCCATGCGGAATTTTTAAACGTTAGTCCCAACATTTCTGGTGTAGTTACGAAATTATTAGACGCCCAAACGATAGCGTAAAATTCTGTTATACAGAATTCTGCACATGATTCTAACTTGGCGATACTATGGTGTTATTTTGGACTTTCGTTGTCAATTTCATGACCAGCGGGAAGCTCTGAAATCGTTTGGAGTCATGATAGATGATTGTGTTGCGAGATCTGACATTCGCACTGTCTGTTATCGGAGTAGCGCATCGTTTGCCGCACGAGTGGCTGTATGTCTTGGTACGTGAGTGGTTTCGAAACTTTGGGTCCGCGGACCGGGCCTTGAACTAAAAGCTCCATTTTTTTTTGACAAAATTCTCAACTCAACTTTGAATTGTCAGATATTATATTTTATTACTTGATTACTGGTATATTGTAAGGTATGGTTTCTTTCCTTTTGACGAAGATATTTTTGTTTAGTGATTATGGATTTATGGAGTGTGAGTGATGTGTTACCTATTATCAAAACAATATTGATAAAACAATATGAGTCCCTTGTCTATTCTGTTTGAAGGTTTAGTCTTTATTCTGTCTTCATCATGAGTTACATATAAGTGTATTTAATTTCAATTTAGTGCATGTCGCTCTGGTAAATAAAAAAAGAATGGTAAAAATTGCACGGATAGAATTACCGCACATCAAGACAAATCACCATTTATCTCGTGTTGCCAGTGATTTGAAAATACCCCCTTTTGATAAAGAATGTAGACGAATCGCTATTTGTTTCGTGTACTAGTTATTTAAAACAGCCCCCGCCCCCTTGACAAAAATGAGAATAATTTCGTGAAAGGGGGTGATTGGAGGGTGGTAAACACCCCCTTTTGCAAAAGCGGATGTTTTGATAACCCAAGACACCCGAAAAAAAAAAAAAAAAAAAAAAACACCTGCATTAGCGTATGGATAACGTACTTGGTATAAACGCTATAACGCATCAGTATGATACATTTATTATTGTCCGGTTGGTCACTTATATACATTGAATAATGACAAAACATATGTGGATCATTGAAAATTGTAATAATTTTCACTTTTATTTTTGTTTTACTTTCAAAAATGTGTCACCGGCCTTCTTTGAAATGTTAATGTAATCATGGCATTATTAAAGGCGCGTCACACTACGACGAATTGGCATTGGCGTATCCATTGCGTATGGAACTTTTTAACCGTCTCGTTGGCCTACGACTAACGTTCGTTCGGGAATCGTTTGAGTCGTTTTTGAAGTCGTTTAATACGCAATCATACGTGTTGTTCGTTCCGTACGCTGAAAAATTTTAAGCAATGCATAAAATTTATCAACGATGCCAAGCGTACAAGCCATGCGCAGGCGTACGCTTTCTGAAAGTTGCAATGGCGAACGTTTTATTCGTCAACAGGACGGAGCGGTAGTCACCAATACATTTCCATTGATCGACCATAAGTACGGCCCTTTCTCTGGCGAACGTTTCGCGTGTTGTAGCGATTAAATATAAATTACTTATTTTTATCCATGTGGGGCATATCGATCGTTATAATAGATTGTGCTTGTCATGTATCTGGGGCTGTGTTTGTTATGTGTTGTGTGTGTGTGTTGTGTGGTGTTGTGTGTGTGTGTGTGTTGTGTGTTGTGTGTGTGTGTGTGTGTGTGTGTGTGCGTGTGCCGTGTGCGCGCGCGGTGTGTGTGTGTGGTGTGTGTGTGTGTGTGTGTGTGTGTGTGTGTGTGTGTGTGTGTCTGTGTGGTGTCCTGTGCGTGCTGTGTGTCTGTGTGTTTGCCGCAAGAAAATTGGCACACGCGTTTAACCCCATGGTGTTTGTGGGCTTAACCTGTTTATCTAGGAAAATGTTTCTAGTAATAAATGAAAATTGTTGTTATCGAATT
>JZLH01S0205140.1:0-21623 GCA_001188425.1 Eucidaris tribuloides
GGAGATGTTTGAAAACTACCTACTTTTGGCCCTTTAGGGCCCTGCCCCTGGGCCCCTAGGGGGGCCAGGTGTACCATTTCAGAACCCTTGAATCCCCACCCCCTAAGGATCATTCCTGCCAAGTTTGGGCCAAATCCAGTCATGCATTTTGAAGAAGAAGCTGAAAATGTATAAAAGTTTACGCACGACGAACGACGAACGACGCACGACGAACGACGAACGACGGACGACGAACGACGGACGACGGACGACGGACAAAAAGCGATCGCAATAGCTCACTTGAGCCTTTGGCTCAGGTGAGCTAAAAACCCATATCTATTTTTTTCTTCATCTTTAAGTTGTTTTGAACCATAAGACAAGGCACGGTAATTTGGAACCCTCCCCCACCCCCCCCCACCCCAAATACAGAGCATCACTGACTACACCACTGAGTAGGAGATAAGAAGATGAAGATAAGACGGGGGATGCAGACAGCCAGAATGAGACAGACAGGGCTTGATCTGAAATACTGTAATGTGTTTTTAAATGTCAACAACCATCTTTGTCTCCCAACAGCCATTAACCAAAGAGCCATAATTAGACATAGTCTGGGGTAATTGAATTGGGGTTTCCTAATCTAATAGGTTTGAGTGGAATTGTCTTGTTAGGTCTTTCCTTTCCCCTGGCCTATCCAGGGTACACTAATTCAAATTACGACTGAACATATTAGTCCCTACAGACTGTTAGCAGACATTACAACAGTGAAATTGCATTTAGCATCATTTTGACAATTTTGTGCTGTCCACATTACAAAGAAAATATAGAAAATAAACCTCAATTCATATGGAATGTTTTAATGCTTTTCCTCCTTTCAAAAACTTACATTAGCTTTTTTTTTAGAAGATTGGTTGTAAAATACATCATGAATTATGTAATAACTAATTACGCCATCAATAGTCAATAGAAGATCACAGTTCCCCAGTATTTCATATGTATTTAACAACTTTCTGCCCTAAGAGGAGGGAGGGCACCAACCAGGGATGGGCAATTACATTTCTAATTACATTCCTAATTACATTCTTGGCCAGGTGTAAATAACCATGACAAAAGCCTGCCTTGGCCTAGCCAGAGAGGCTATGTCATGTTAATTAACACCTGCTCGTTGTCATTGGCGATCCTCAAGAATGTAATTAGGCATGTAATTAGGAATGCAATTGACCCAACCCTAGCACCAACATTCCAGTTTTTTCTTCCATATATTTATATACAGTGTACAAGTATACTTATGATTCTACTTAAAATTATCCTCAAGTTTCATGGAAGACCAAAATTTCAGTCAACATTTAGACTTGGCAGCAACATTTAATCAATCCCTGAATTTTCAATATTTCCTTAATTTTAATCTTCGGCACAAAAGTGGCTACCCTTTATTACTAATCAAAAATCACAGCCAAAGAGGTCATAAACTATCGAGATTGTCTCACTATAGACATACTAATGTTAGTAGGTCCATGGTCTCAGAATGTTGTACATCTCGATATCACTGCACCATTTAATGATCTCATTGTGATACTATAATTAGCCTACTTCTATGTATGTCATTGATTCACAGATTTACAGAACAAAATCCTTGAATACATCTTATCCTCTCCAAAGCTTTTTTTATCCTCATTCTCCCCCCCCCCACCTTTTTGAGGAGAAAAGGGAATTGTTTGTGATGTGCACAACTGCACAAGTGACTTGATAATTCATCATGCAATCAATTACAACCTAACTGTGTTCCCAGGGTATTGGCATCACACTATTTCATTGTCATCAAACATCTCTCTGCCTTAAGAGGGCGACATTTCATGCAGCCTGTTTCTTCTTTGTTTTCACACACAATGCTCAAGGGACAAAAACATGATGACAGCATTACATTCTATACAAAAAAAAAATGTGCACACGGACAAAAATCAGGATGATATTGACAGCATCACATTCTATCATTCTATAAACAAAACTAAAAGAAAATGAGTTCATATTTGAGATTCTCCCAGTACTGAAGTACGAAATCAATAACAGAATTTTTTTGGTGATCCGCGTAACCGCGGATCACCATAGATTTCGTCAGAATCTTTCTTATTTTTTTTCCTGTTTCTTTCTGGTCATTTCTTGTGTCCAAGATATCTCATTAACGCCATCATCAATCATCTTGTAACTTAGCATAGTTATGTCACGTGTCAACACCTGGCTACACAATTTTTGTCACAATGTTTCCTTGCCCGTGACGTCATGTATGACGTCATTAGTAAAAAAGCTAGAGTTAACCTATATTTGCAATATCTCGAGCCGGCGGTCGAATAAAAAAAACAAACTTGGCAAGGGTCAAGTTCAGGTCATGGGTCATCTTTTGGTCCAAAGCACGTTCTCGCGCGCGCCTCCACATGCGTGTGCGGGCGCGTCAAAAAACAAAATGCTCCAAATGTCTCCTAATTAACAGTACTATATGTTTCAGGTCATTTAGAGCATTTTAGTGCGCGCGCGTACGCGCGCGTTTTTTTCGCGTGCACCCCTTTCTCGACCGAATAACGTATTTTTTTCGATGGATTTAGATGTCTGACTGAATTCTACATCGTTTGAAACCCTATCCCGACCATCAGGACCCAAAATATTGCTCATATGCCCCAAAAACATAAATGCGCGCGCATTGCGCGCGTAGTGAAAAATAGGCATTTTTAAATCGCTCGTAACTCTCTAGAATTAACGGTGACCCCTACTTTTTATTGCTTATTCTGATAGTCTATGACGCGTAGATCAGGTTTCAGATATCACTTTCTATGACAAATTCTTCTGACGCCATCTATAACGTCACAAAGAAAAATCGTGTTTTGCGCATATCTCATGACTGGAGTAGAGTGTGATAACTAAACTTGGTACACAGTAACTTCAGGACAAATGTCATCACTGGTGCTCATCATTTGCGTCCGGGAGTTACGACGAACGCGTACGCGCACGCCGAAATATTAAATAATGTTTGACAGAGAAGGTAAGGTGAAAAGGGACAGCTTCGAACGAGTTATGATACGCCAGACTGTCACAATCTCTTAAAGTCTACTGATTGGAGCGAATACGCGGATCACCAATTCGTCTCAGTGACGAATTAAAATCTAGTTTTTTTTAATGTGCTTCAAAAGGTAGGATGAGCAAGATCCTAGTCAAACTCGTCCACAGTCGTCTGCAAAAGTTAACAAGCCAATCTATTCAGTTTTAATATTTCCTCATTTGTTTTCCTCATTACAGCTGCCCTTTGTAACTAATCATTAATCACAGTAAAAGACCTCATAAACTGTCCAGACAGTCTGACATGATATACACCAGGAAATCATGGCAGCTTTTAATAGTCTCATTGTAGTACTACAATTAACTATTTTATGATATTGACTGATTGATCCAAAAACCCTTCCCTCTCCTCTCCTTTAAAGTTTCTTGAAACTCTAATTTCCCAGTATTTGGAAAAGAAGCAAGACCAGAGCCTAAAAGGGCATAAATTATACATAAGACTCGGGGTCACATATTACAGGTTTGTTTTCCAATGGTCATAAAAGACTATTTGATGGATTTGTATAATTACTGGACTCAGTGGGCTGGCAACATTGTACAGATTGGTCAAAATAAATAGTTTCATGAAATACATAACAATGATGTTTCGAACTAATGAAAAACCTATCAACATGATATCTAAAATGAACATTGGATGGTCTTTAGATCAAAAGATTTTCAATAGAATAGGTCCATGGTCTTCGAGACAACCAGAAACTAACATATTTTAAAAGAATGACAGCACAAATTTCATTTTTGTCATCTCTTACCCAATCAGAAGCAAATTGATAAATTGCTTTCAATGATTTTAAACATAGAACTTTCTATAAGTTAAAAAAAATAACTAAAAAACAGGGTTGATTTACAGGATTCAATAAAAAGAAACTTAAAATATTAGCTGTTTTAAATAAAAACTGTCAACTCGATATCATTATCAATTCCAGTTAACTATCAAGGTTATCATGGATCCAAACATTGTCCTGCTGTTTTGAAAAAGCTCCATGAATAAAATTTATTGAATTTAGTGAATGAAACTTTGAAAATTCAACAATGACTATGGAGTAAGATTTTGAGTATTTCATGTACATGTACATGGAGTTATACACATACATATTGCAGATACACAAGATGTTATGGATCAATTTACTTTTTATTAATTGAATCACCTACAACATAAAGTCTAATTGGGGTGATTGACTTGCCTATTTTATTCACATTTCATGCAAACATTGTTGACCGTAGGTCATGCATGTAGGCTTGACTGACACAGCATTTACTCATTCATGTAAGAATTCAATGACTTTATGTATTGAGATGTACACATGTTGTAGCAGTGGAACAGAATAGTGTACATTTAATACTAAGAGGATTCAGAGGAAACATTTGTAAGTTTAGGTGAACCGGTCGATTGGACTAGAATCAACTTTTATTGATCTATTTTGATCACTTTCCTACAGACCAATTGAGAGCACAGGAATCAATAAGATTACCTTCACTGCTCAGTCATTCAAGACCAACATCTCAGAGAGCTTCCGAATCTTTCAAGGTCACAGGATGGGATCCAAACTAAATTTAACAGAACTCTTGGGATTAGTAAAAGAATCCCCGTCATCAAAATTCAGAGTTCTAACTAAATGATCTCGGAAACCCTACTGGTGATATGTAAATTAGTGATGAAGACCAGGAGTTCCAAGACCCATATCACAAATAAAAGGGCTCCACTAGTTTAGCATTAGGTCTCAAGACCGAGACCACGACCAAGAAAAAGAGCTCATGAGACCTGTCTTAACCCATTGCCTCCGAGATTCTGAAAATCCCATAGAGTTAACACTGGCCACATCCGGTTCCCGTAGTCAACAGGTTAAGTTGCTTCAGCACTGTTAGTTAACTGAAAGTGTTAAATTAGTGCATTTAAATTCCCCCCAAATAACAATTAACAAAAACAAAACAAATTACAGTAAATCTGTAAAAAAAATTGCAAACACAATGCTCTAAGGAAAATGTGCAACTACTGTACAAGGTAATCAGAACATAATTGCAATTTTAATGCGTGACTTTTGCAAAGTATTTTAAATTCTATTATGTGGTCACATTGCAGGTACTCAGTGGCAGCACAGCTGCAGGCCACCAGTTCAGGTTCCAACAGATGTTCATATCTGATCAGCAGAGGGCAGCAAACAATATTATTTCCAGTCTGGGTTGATTTGTGCCGACATCTGTGCAGCTACCTACATGTACTGTACTGTCAATATACTACCAGCATCTAGTGGTATCCTTACCAAACCAAAGCATATTACAATTCAAACAGTTTATCTTGATCACTCCTTTGATTTATCAGATTACCTGTACTTCTTGCTGGTAAATTCACCCAAAGATTCTCAGGCATTTTTAAAGACTCACAAGAGCATGGATTTAACCTGTTGCCTATGGGAATCAGGTGTGCTGAGTCAACAGGTAAATTTCATGACATTCACCATTATCTTGAACAATCAATAAAAAAAAAACCAATTGCTATGGGTAATCCTTCAATCCTACCAGCAGTCTTACAAATTTATAGGTTTTTTTTTTTTTTAGGGGGGGGGGTTTGTTTTAGTCCTCGACATTTGTTCCTCTTTTCTCTTCTTAATATCTAAAATTAACTTTTTTTGGTAATATGAAATTTAGTGCCTGAACAGGGCTGTCAACCCACCTGCATTTGGCGAAGTCTCCCACCATCAAGCTCATTCTCCCACCGTCCCACCATGCACATAACTGTAAATCTCACATATCGATTGACACGATAAAACACCACCCTTTAAAAGTCCTGGGTATGTCTATAAACTCAAGACTCAAAAAGTTTGTTAGATTAGTTATGTATTCGTTGCCCCTGTTATTTTTTGTAAATGTTATTGTGCTGTACTTCCTGTATGTCACTAGTATGTTCACAAATATAATTTTCAGTTTTTACTGCTGTGGATCATCAATGATCAATGCTCTATTTCTATCTTCTTTTTTATTGTTTATGATTCATGAATAAACGTCGCTTGAAACAAACAAAACAAACAAATAAACACACAAACAAACAAAACAAGCAAATGGCTTCCTCCATTCTGAGATGAGATTTACCTGGTAGGATATCATCCACACTAGGTAGGAAGCCCTCCTCCAGTCCCCCCGTCACAGAGAAGCCAAACCTCTCATCCTGGGGGCCTATCTCCAACATGGTGTCCAGTTGAACCATCTAAAGAGGTGAGAAATCAATAGCAAAAAATATTTCATCATTGTTTACTTGATTTACAAAGAATCAGTTCTAAAGGTTTGAAAAAGAAAAAGGGGAAAAAAAACATAACTTCAATGGAGGAAAATCAAGTTGCACAAATCATTTCATCACTATTTATTTGACTATAACAAATCATTTCTAAAGGTTTGAAACAGAAAAGGAAAAAAAATAATTTTAATGGAGGAAAATCAAGCAGTACAAATCATTTCATCACTGTTTTCTTGATTACAAAGAATCATTTCCAGGTATGAAAAAAAATCATAATTTTCACCCCTTAAAGATTGGGTTCAGGATTTGCAAGACCATCACTTCCCTTCATTATCATTACACAATGGTAGTTAAGTACTTACAAATGGTTGTGTTGAATGTTTGTTATCCATACATCATGAACTTGTTGTTTTACGAGAAAAAACTAATAACGATATGCTACCAGAAGTCCAGAATATTGTTCTTTCTGCGAGTTTAAATTTTGCTCAAATTGCAGATCACAGTTATGTGTACACGTTCGCATGACCAGTGGACAATGGCTGACTACGTACACAAACATGGTAAAGCTGCTGAACTCTGCGGGACCTGCAGCTAGCGGCCGATGGACAAATTTGGAATTGTAAAAGCATGAGCCATCACTTTGCAAATTTTGAAGTCAAACCGTCCAGATTTTCACCTAAACTATGTATTCTACCCAAAGGTTCTGCAAATCTATACTTTGTAAATGATTTTGGCTGATTTTAGTCGATCAACATTTGAACATTACCTCGTAAGCGACACCACCTTGCCAGGTAGCTTCCTCGTGGAACTCGAACCCCTCGTTCTTGTAACCATCATCGTCTTCGTCGTCATAGCGACCGCCTCCGTTGATGGAGATCGGCCGCAGCCCCACGCCTCCGTTCATCATTGTGTGGCCGGCATCAAAACCCCCTCGCTTGGCATAAAGTGAAACAGGCAGTGGGAGATGTTACAGGCTGCAGATACAGAGAAAAAATAGAGAAAAGAAGTGTTACATGTACAAGCTTGATTTTCTTATTTTTTTTTGTAATGTGTTCTTTTCCACGCATCTCATGACCTAGTTTGCAGGCAGAAACCCTTGTCCATCGTGCTACACAAATCAGGGTCTGAACAACCTGTGCTGCAGACTTGTACTTCCATAGGCCCTGTGTTATAGGCTAGCTGAAGCTCTGACCAACAAGATTAGACGTGGCTCAAGGTGCTGTGGAATTTTAGTGCCAAAATAAAGTCAGTGCCTGCAGACTACTCATGACCCTTGCTCTGAACAGCATTTCCCATACATGTTTTTTTAGTTTCAAATAGAGAAAACAATATACTACAAGCTTGATTATTATGTTATTATTCTAATATTATTTATCCTTTGGTTAACTAAATGTAGCTTTATAATGTGCCATGTTTGTGGGCTAGCAGCACCTACACGTATACATTCAAACAAATGTATGTTGACAACAGGATGTAGTATGCACCTAAGCCAGTGGGGCCATGCATCAGTCATTACTTTGTATATAAAAAATGAGGCCTAGCAATGTATTCAAAATCTAGATGAATCATAATTTCAAAGGGTGGGGTGAATGGTACTGTAATGATGATGCAAGAAAATCCCTGACATTTAACAAAAATGTTGAGGGGAGAGACCCTTTCTCCCTCACGTAGAAAATGTACCTAACTTAGAAACATTCATGCATGTAGCCCAGTTCTCTAATCTCTTCTCTTTTTTTTTTAACTAGAAAAAAGATTGTAACTTTATAGAGTGGGAGTTTGACAATACTTGATACATGTATACAAATGTCTCTTTCATGGTACAACCTGTACATGCATCTTAAACCCAAGTAAAACTTCTTTGTATTACACATATGCAATAGTGTTGCATCCAGGGTTATAGCTACGGCGATCGGCGCCAGTTGGTAGTAGCCGGCACAAACCGAAGCCGACCGGCACTGAGCTGAATTTATTAGTCGTCCGACTGGCACAGAAAAGCTTTAAAATGACTGTAAAATGTTTTAAATCTCTACATAAATGGGGGTTTTTTTTAGCTTTAAACATCATTACATTTCAGCGAAGATGCATTTTGTAAAATAAATGCTTCCAAATGCTTTTTTCTACGTGGGAACCCAGGAGCGCTTCGCTCGCTTTGCTCGCTCCGCTTGCGTAACTCCTTCCTACGGCCGGCACAGAAATCTATAACCCTGGTTGCATCCAAGGCTGGTCTCAGGGCCAATTTCACGTGGTCTCAGTCCAAGTCACCTGTAAGAATCCTATGGAAAGGTTCATACGAGTATGCAGGGGTGTTCAAACATCCCCCATTGGCAAAAGGGGGGTGTTTTAGGGGTCACACACCCCCTTTATCTTTGGTGGCTGGGCTGACCAGGAAATATCCTGAGTACGCCTATGGAAAGGTTATGTTATCCTCGGAACAACAGTGACATTTTTTATATCCATGACAAATTATCCCTCAGTATATTATACTTCCCCTACAATCAAGTGCGTCTAAGCTTTGTTTTTTCCCCAGATTTATTTACAACTGCACCCAGCGTTTGATAGATCCATACGAGATATGCAATATCTGAAGATAACAATCACACAGATTGCTTGCATTTCCAAATACAGTAGGGAGATATGAATGTAGCTAACAATTTTTCAAAATAAACCCAACAATATATCACACTTAAACATGAATTATTAATGAAATAAAGTTAACATCTATTCTCCTCAAGGCTTTTTACACTCTGTGAAAATATTTTGTCATCTACGAAAAAAAAAAATCATTTGTAATGCCTCATATCCACTCACCCTGATGATGAAAAGTTTCTGAAGATGATCTATGATAAATGTTTATACTGTAGCTTATGACTATCAAAACTGTATGATACACCTCACAAAGATACCTAACAAATCTTGGATTTGACATGCTTAAATATCATTTTTGCAAGGTCAAATCAAATTCATCTAGAAAACAAATAGGTTAAAGATTGTGTGTCCTTGCTTAGCTCAAATAAACTCAAAACAAATTTTTCAAAATCATAATAATATTCCTTGTGCTCTATCTTCACCATTCAAACATTACTGCATTAAAGATTGTGTCAGAGATTTGCAAGTCCATTACTTCCCTTCACTATCAATACCAAACGGTAGTTTAGTACTTACACATGGTGTGTTGAAAGTTTGAGATCCATACGACATGAATTTCTTGTTTTATGAGAAAAACTAATGACGACATGTTACCAGAATGTTGTTCTTTCCGTGAGTCTAAATTTTGCTCAAATTGCGAATCGCGGTTATGTGTATCGTCGCAAGACCAGCGGACCACACTGATTGGTTAAACAGCTATACTCCGCGCGACCTTCAGCTAACGGCTGATCGGACAATTTTGGAACGGCCCATGCACGTCGACGTCACTGTAAATTTTGAAATTTAATTGTCCAGATATTCACTAAAACTATGTATTCTACCCAAAGGTTCTGTGACAGGTGTTTATTTATACTAATCTTCACATTGTGAACGATTTGAGCTGATTTCATTCATTTTACCATTTTCTGACGTGCAAATCCCTTACTCTGTCTTTAAAGATAAATGACATGATTGGGGGTAGTCCTCAACTTGGGGTAAAACTATTCTAGAATCAAGTAAACTATGCAAGGATTCTACTGTTAAAATGTTGTATTCAAAAATTGACTCATTTTAAAATACATGTAATTTCCAGCAGTATGCCTTATGACGGACAAATATCAGGTTTAGCTTTCTATGGGATATATTTCTGCCGGTGCTCAAGAGAAATGAACTGCTGGTATGTTCATACTTGATTCTCCTTAAGTAAACAAACTCAAGACAAATCCTTCCAGCCAGGATATCCACTCCAGCTGATGTATCTTTGGTATATATCAACCAGCTTGGTTCCAAAGAATTTTTTTTTTATTTCTCCCAATCATGTCACTGCCCTTTAATACATTTCCCCCCACATAGATAGTTCAACAGTGTAATATCATGGAGCTACTAGTAATAATAATTGGTTTCATAAATCTGACTAATCTATGGAACAGGAACTAAATAAGGTCATATTAAAACATGACTAGACTAGACAGTACAAAATAAACGTGTTTGAAACCCAGGGCAGGCCCCCGGGCTAGGAGTTTTTAGAATCCAGTGATATTATACTTGAAGGTTGAATTGTTAATGATGAAGTCTATCAACGCATCATAGTCAGACATAATGTATGCTAAGCTCATATTTGTAACATACAGCTATAACGTTGTGCTGTATCCAAATATCATGTGAAGATGACTGCTCACCAACGAAGATTTAAAAGTGCTTGACATTTTCAAGTTTACGGAAACCATTTTCTGTCATTTTGTAGCAGAAATATAATCATTTTACTCCAAGTACAGACGTTGGTATGCTGATGTTATCCAACCATCTGACCAGTAAGCAATGGTTGCAAAGTAAAAATGATATTTTATCATGAATACACAAGCATGCTGGCCCTTGCTGACACTATTATTTCAAGCTACATTGTAACAATACATGTACCATTTTCATAAATAAGAGCTATCAAATGATGTTGCAATGTTGCCTGAAAACCACAAAGTTTTCCTGGTAGGTTAACCGGTTTTGAAAATCACCACAATATTATAGACTTCATGAAAAAGGATGCATCTTTTCCTGAAAGTGCAGTATCTTCTAAATTTGTTTTTGTTTGGGTTTTTTAACACCAGCACAAGAATTCAATCTGCATTTCAAACTCTCAAAGAACATAACATTTGTACACTTTGGGAACCTGCACAGATAAACATCCTTTGTTGACCTAAAGCTAATATTTTTAACCATTAATATGTTTACTGATTTCTTTCTAACAATTGCAATTGAGGTTGAAATGCATATATATGTCAAGGTCCATGATTAGGGCTGACCTTTCATATGAATACTAAATATATGATAAAACTTATCTCCAGCTCTAAATAGCATTTCACAGATTTGGTGGTGGTTGTAGTAATGGTGATATAGGTAAGGGGTGGGTACAGGAGGTAGACTATTCTTCCATCAGTTTAATGCATTTAACTCATTTAACAATTTGATTTTAATAAAACACTCATTTTCAACAGACCCAAGCCCAAGATATGTGGTACTTAGCTTCCAATGGGTTAAAGATTAATAACACAGATGTTTTCTGGTCACAGTCTACAATCTGTTCTGTCAGCTCTTGCCACCAGTGGACCTCTATGAAAACCACAAACCACAAGTATTTAATAAACACCATTTGGATTCATGCACCATACACATATGGCATGTTTCTACAGAAAAATATTGGAAAACGGTTTATCTTTTCCGGAATCGAAAAACCGTATCGCCATTAAACCAACCTGTTTCTACAGAGCGAATAATCCGATTATTGTTGCAAATACCGCGTCAATCGGAAATCGGGAAATTCAACCTCGCAATGCATTGTGGTATATGAACTGGTCCAAAATACACAGTCACAGGCACGTATTTTCACACGCACCGGTGAACCCTTCTTCCGCCAGACACAGTACGCTTTTCGCTGTGTGTTTCTACAGAAAAGTTAAACGGATTAACACGGCAATAACTACCTCTGGAAGGTGGTTATGATAAACCGTATTTGGTCAGATACGGTTTTTCAATAAACCGTATCGCATCTGTTTCTACAGAAAAGTTTTCCGGAATTCTGGATACTTACGCGTGTAATACCGTTTAACGATTTTCTGTAGAAACACGCCGATATGTACTGCCAAGAGATATACTGGTACATGAGTCCATTGCATTCCAGACATGAACTTACAAAGAATACAATGCTGTGTCTTACTGACAGTCTTTTATTTATTCTGCCCCTATAGAAACGTAGGGGCAAATGCCAGCTGAGCTGGACTCAAACCAATCCTTGTGAAACTACGATAAAGAGATGATACATACAGACTAGTACTGACTAGGCTCCAAATGTGCCACTGATTTCAAAAGTTGGGAGAGTGTCATAAATTGAGAATGAATACAACCATGCTTTACAGTCTGGTTACCAGACTATGCCACAACATGGTGACTACAAAGTACAATGTACATTGTCTCTGTCTGTATAACTATTCAAATATCTTGTATGTATCACATTCAACTTAAAATCAATATGTACAAAATGTAGGTCAACCAATGTGCAATACTTTTATTCAAACTCCCCCAGCAACGAACTCAATTTTTTAATCAGGAATTTCCAACAAAAAAGTTCAGGGTCTGTGGGGGGCAAACAAACCTGAATAGTCCCTTGGGTAAATCCTTCCTTCCTGGTACAAAACTAACAATGCAAAAATCAATAGGTAAATTTGAAATCAGACACAACCTGCAAAAAGCAATCATTTGATTTACTGGGGGAGTGTAACTGACAATGTTCTCTGAATTGCTTGTGCCAGCATGTTTGTTGTAAAAATGACCTGATGAGTGTTTGTTTATAGAACTAGAATCATACAAGAACAATGAACAATCATCATGAAAGATAAACAACATATGCTTTTGTAAGTTTGATATTGATAATGTATAGGGGGTGTACATGTATCAACAATATTGTACAAGTTGACCTGCAAGAAAAGATTTCACTACACCATTGTTGGAACTGAAAAATCCCATTTTTCTGTTGTCTGTATGATTATGGACATAAATTTCACTGAATTTTTTACTGTAAATTTAGTATACATTTTATACTGATATTATGATTCATCTGATATCAATATCAGTGTAGTTAGAATAAAACCAGTTTTACATTGGAAGATGTGGTAAGAATGGAGTCTTTAACAGAATAAATTGACATTCGGTCTAGGCCTACATGCTATAGGTGTATTTCCAATTACGTGTATGCAAATTAGGATTTGGAGAATTAAAGATTAGGATTAGGGTTTGGGATTTCGGTTAAGGCTTAGCAATTACAAATTTTGATTTGAGTTGACTTGAGGTACCTGTTAGTATGTTACCAATGTTCAGCCCTCCGCACTGTCAATGTGTCTACTGCTTCTCCTAATTTGGTGAGTTTCTTGGTGTGATATGTTTGTTTACAGAAATCATAGTTTCAAGTGTTGTATTTATCTTGGATCATCATAGTACAAATTACATACATGTACAATTCTACATGCATCACATTATCACACCACACTTGAAATCATAATTAAAGAGCTCATACAGTGTTATTGCTAGAGTTGTATTTGCAATAATTTTAACACGTGGTTACATGTACTTGAAAGTCAACAGCATTTCTGAAATTGCAACTTGGTCTTAACATTCACGTATTGCAATAATTAACAGAACCTTGCGAAATGTTGCCGTGTAAGTCAAATACAATACTGTAAAATGCAAGAACCATTCGTTATGATACTTGAGTACTTTGGTTTGTTATGTGACATTCCACTTTAATCTTGTTTACAATCCAAAGGGCATGGGTGTATATCAATTACGGCAATCACCAATAAATCTAGGGTGTATTCCACTGCCTACCAATCTTATGTATGACCAACAGTGGCTGATGATCACAACATGAATCAGTGATGTGAATACACACATGCGGAACAACATCTACACTTGTAGCACAGCTGAGATCAATATTTGGCAAGGGCACAAGTATATTTTGAGCACTTTCATTTCATTTCATTTCATTAAAATATAATATTAGTCTTTGGTCCATTATTTGTATGGTGTTGTTTTACGGTACTGCAGAGGTACTAAAACTTACAAGGGGAGACAGATAGGGGAAGAGCAAATTTCCTAGATCAATATCTTGATAGTGCAATTGCCCTTGTTTGTCCACTCCCAACACAAACATTCCAACTAGTAAACTATTTATTTACACATAAAGAACTTTTATAACAATTTCCCTATTTAACTGTAATAGACCTACTTTTGGTAGACTACAGTATTTTTGTGAATGTTGTATCAAGCCTTTTGCTAACCGAAGGCACCGGAGGCAATTGCCGTCGGTGCCCTCCCTCATCGCTGTGCTGCCCCTGAAAATCCCCTTCATTTTTCAATGAAACCTAGGCAATTTTTCAAGTGCCATTCAAAAAATGCCTTGCTCTTTCCATGGCTTAGCCTTATCAAAAGGCTTGATATGTATCAGACTGTTATGATTCATAACAGTGTTTGAAGCTCCTTGATGGAATACCATAACTAATGCTAAATCTAGGTCACATCATGTAGTGTTAACAAAGTCTGGTGATCAATTTCCAATATCAGTTTGGGCAGCTCCCAGAAATTAATTCAAACCAATCTTCAATATAATGTCATGTATTGGAGCTTCAAAAGGTGCAAAACTTCTCCGAAAGAATAAAATCACTCAGGAATGAAAAAATAGGGCAAATTCAAATGAGCACTTTGGGGCAATATTGACTTTAGACAATGATAGCATAGTTGTGACCTAAACTAACTTGACAAAAACAACAAAGGTGTGCTGCTACACAGCATGTAACACATAAATCACAAGTTTGATGAGGGATGTACAATCTTGGCTGGTGCATAACTAAGGGGATTAGCACCCCACAAGATTATGAAAAGAAGATTAGGGGGATTTTAGGAGGGATTACCTTATTATCAGTTACTCAACTGTGAGTTGTTTGATCTTTTTAACCCCATTTTTTCAATAGCCAGCAAGACACTGGGAAATCAATGCTGAAAGACCAGAAAAGGACTCTTACAATGGCAATAGCCTTGTAATGCCAGTGGAATAAAAAAAAGAAGGGAAGGAACTGAAAGAAAACGAAAGAAAGAGGGTTTAAATGCGATTTTAATCATGTACATTTCATCATTTTCATGTGAACACACACTGGAGAAAAAAAGGAAAAACAAACACTTTATGAATGACATGAATAATGTATTGTTGCACAAGTTTCTTGTGAATACACCACTGTTGAAAAAAGAATAACTGTGGGAAATAATTAACCATGTTTCAAATGGCATCGTCTAAAACCTATCCATTAATTTTAGCATTGCCAGTGGCTCTACTGTAAATTCAAACCCCATGCCATGGGTTATGCACTCATGTAGAATTAGCCTTCAAAAGGGTAAGTTTTTCAAGCTTACGATTAACGGATATTGTTTTTATTGTATTTTTTTTGCCCCCCCCCCCAATGAGATAATAATTATGTGTTTAATTGTTTACATCTAATTCTATTATTGGATCAGGCATTTTTTACCACATACACATGAAAAAATGCAAAATTTAACTACATGTAAGCAATTATGCCTTTTAGGGTCCACTTCGGAGGCTTCGCAAACCAGCAGCACACTTCGCGCGCTAGGATTCCACACCACAAGCCATTCAGAGTCTGCATAGCAGACTACTTCGGAGGTGGGTGGCTGGACAGCACTCTGGTCCCTGCATGATAGTTAGGGTTCCACCGTTTCTCTATTTATATATCTTATTGGAAATTACAACTTCATACGCGAACACATCTTCAGGTTACAGTGGACTAATGACAGTAACATACCACATATTCACCATCACTGCACCAGTATCAAGAGAACGACTGCTTCGTGGTTACCATGGTAACCGACACAATTGTATTACATGTACCTGCTGTGAGCATGGGTTGTTCAGTCATTACTGCAGGCGTAATGTGAGCTCACAGGTCAAATGTAAAGATTGGAAGGTCATGTAATTTTAAGGAGTAGTTTGGCAAGCCTGGTGGTACAAATGTAGAATTTACAACTCAAAAAATATATTGCTGTAATATAGTACATTCCCTGTATATCACAAAGCAGACCAAAGTCAATACAATAGAGTCATACTATTTTTTTTCTTGTACATGTAGTTAGTACTTTTTATATCATGAAACTTAAGCCCATCTACACAATATCTGTAGCACCATATAATTTATGCAATTTTCCGGTCCTACAAGTATTTAGAAGGTGTTTTTGTTGTTTTTTCATAGAAGTGCATGTATCACCAGGGCCCTGAAGCATAATGCTATACATTATAACAAACAAATTGCAGGGGGTGCACAAATTTCCAGCACCCCCACTTCCCAGGGCCATGTGTATCACATTCAGAACAGCAACTACCAGTAACACTGTTCACAAACATCTGGTTTTCTTTTTTTCATGCAAATTTGGAAGATTTGCTTGGGTAGTTCTGTAAGTTTTATGTTTGTTAGTAACCACACAGGAAATCTGATAATCACCCATTATTCCCTACTTTCCTGTAGCAATGTGTACCATGTACACCTGAGCAGGCCTATACATGTACATCATGGAATTTCTGGCACATTTTCAACTTGTTTTAAAGATTGGGTTATTGATTTGCAAGTCCATGAATACCCTTCATTATCAATACCAACGGCTAGTTGAGTACTTTACAACGGGCTGCCGATGGTGTGTTTGAAAGTCTGAGATCCATACGTCATGAACTTGTTGTTTTATGAGAAAAAACATAAGCATGTTACCCAGAAATGTTAGTTCTTTCGTGAGTTTCAATTTTGCTCAACAATGGCGAACACGGTTACTGTGCACCGTAGCAAGACGAGCGGAGCTCCATGATTGTGTCAATGGCTATCCTGCGCGACCGTGTGGCTTAACGGCTGATCGGACCATTTTGAGAACGGCACTGGCATTTGACGTCGCGGATTTTTTTAAATTGCTCCTTGAGCAACTGGAAAAAAGGTATGAAGTTTAACCGGTCCACGATTTTAACCAAAACTCAATATTACCCCCAAGTCTCTTATAGAGGTGTTTATTATGGCCTTCCGCCCCGTAGGAGCCGGAGGCATTATCGCTTTTCGGTTTCGTCCGTCCGTACGTCCGTGCCGTAGCTCGCATCGGCTCGGTCCGTGCGTCCGTGCGTCCGTACGTCCGTGCTGTCGTGGTCCGATCCAGTTATGCGCCCTCACACTTCTCTTGTGAACAAGATTACGGAAGTACCGCTGGAGGATTTCTTAATGATACTTGGCCAAGGGTGACCACTAGGCAGGATGAACTGATTACATTTGGCGACAAATCCGTCAAGGGTCAAAGGTCAAGGTCAATGACTTTGTCCTAAAATGCCATTTTTTCTTGCCTATAACTCCAGTTTAGGGTTCTCTTACTGTTGATATAATTGGTGGTTACGGTTATAAAAACAAAAAGACAAATTTTTTGGTTAGAGTCACGGGTGGTCAAGGTCAAGGTCAAGGGTCAGGTCAAATGACCTTTGTCCCAAATCTCATTTTCGGTCTATTACTTCAGTTAGCGATTGAGCTCACTGTATCATGTAAACTTTGGTGGTTAGATTTCAAAAACCCAAAGACAAATATTTTGTTAGAGTCACGGAGTCAATGACGGTCAAGGTCTAAGGCGTCATAGGTCGAATGACTTTGTCCTAAAATTCCATTTTCTGCCTATAAGGTTCAGTTATAGGACGTGTTCACTGTTGTATTTGGTGGTTAGGTTACAAAACCACAGACAAATATTTCTGTAGGGTCACAGGGGTCAAAGGTCAAGTCAGAGTGTCAAAGGTCAATGACCTTGTGTCCCACAATATGCTATTTTTCTGCCTATAATTTCAGTAGAGTTGCTTCACTGTTTGACGTTATTTGCGTTAGGATCCAAACCAAGACAAATATTTAAGTAGAGGTCACAGGAGGTCACGGTCAGGGTCAAGGGCGTCATAAGGTTCAATGAACTTTGTGCCAAACCTATAACTTCAGTTTAGAGTGCCTAACTGTTGATTAATTAGGTTGTTCGCTCCTACATTAGTGGGCGCACCTGGGCGGCAGGCTACTCCATCGACTTGCACGCCAGTCGAAACTTTTCTAGTTTATATTAATCTTCACATTAGATATGATTTCAGCTGATTTGATTCATATAGATGTTTTTTGACGTGCAAATCAATAACCCAATCTTTAAAGAGTTTTATAAGTAGTGACTACATGTATAGTAACTACTAACCGCAAAAGCAAACTGATATCACTGCAATGTCATACTACATGAACTTTTCTCTTTGCCCATTCTGTGACCCTGTCACAAAAATGTAGCCCAGGGTAGCTGGCTCCCCTTTTTGCAAGATTACCCAACCAAGTAACCAGTTGCAAGTTCATGGTAAATGTAGCAGTATCACATAACTTACAAACGACAGTGTATCCATCTCGGTACAGTGTACGTAGTTTATCTTCATTGATGTACAAGGCTGGGCCATCTTAAATCTGCAATCATGATGCGCTTTGTCCTTTATGGAAGTACAAATCCCTCTACTGTTAATTCTACTGTATCTTGAGAGAAATGTCTACCCCCCCCCTTCCCGGAATATCCCTACATGTACATCGTGTGCTGTGCTTTGTAGAGTTTTGGTGTTCTATGATTTGCACTACTAATCTGAAGGTTTCACCAAATGCAATGAAATATAATCAATTATCATAAGTCACTTAAAGGTTAGTGACATGATTGGGCACACTTGAAAATGCCTCAAGAACCAAATGAGTTGAAATATAACTATACACTAGCAGTAGTGGATCTCCCACCTGGGAGGATTTGTCTGTTATTTGTTTACTTAAGGAGAATCAAGTATAAACATAGGAGTATCTTAATTTTATCTGGGGACAATAAAAATAAGCCCCATAGAGAACCACACAGCAGGTTTCCGTGCTACGAGTGATATTGACATTGTTTATTTTAGAATGAGTATTTGTATTTGTATTTATTTATTTCCGTATAAAAACATAACAATCATAACAATAACAATAAAATTGATGATACTAAACGGCTGGATGGCCCTACTCAGCCATGCCTACATGGCATGGCTGTTCTGCCGAGGGGTCCAGAAAGTAGTAGTCAAAGTTTGACTACAAGATTTTTACACGAGAATCCTTGCATAGTTTACTTGATTCTAGAGCAGTTTCAGCACAAGTTGAGGACTACCCCCAATCATGTCATTTACCTTTAAAGTACTTCACAAAACATATTGATCACTAAACTTTCAAAATACTAAAAACCAGTACTTTTTTTCACAGAAAAAAATGTCATTACTGGGCCAATTTCACGAAAATTCAAGTTCTACAAAGTAAGTAGAGTATTTTTAATTTTAGTGGAATTCTTCTCAATCCTGTGGCTATTACAGAAGATGCACCAACACCGTCTACAAATACAATTGTTTCAATATCTCAGTAACAGTTCATTCAGTAGGTGTGAAATCAATTTGGCAATATCTTAAAGGTATGCACACGTGGGTGTTGATGTTTGGCGAAACCAGTTCGATGCACACAGCAGCGCAATGGCAGATCGTGTATTCAGTACGGCCAACGAGAAGCAGCAAACTGAGTGGAGGTTCTACCAAACTTTCTGAAACTTGCCGAATTGATTATTCGGGCTCTTCGCGATCCGCTGAGTGCTGCAACGAAATAAACACTACACCGCGTATACAGTATGTAACTCGAAAGGGAGCTAGCAAACCGGCGATGGCCCTGAGTTTTGTTCTCAT
This sequence comes from Eucidaris tribuloides, assembly GCA_001188425.1. Lineage (NCBI taxonomy): Eukaryota > Metazoa > Echinodermata > Echinoidea > Cidaroida > Cidaridae > Eucidaris > Eucidaris tribuloides. The sequence continues at coordinate 19,749 of JZLH01S0205140.1, forward strand.
CAGGGCGGTCTATGGCCACGATTCAGCAACTTTAATTACATATGAACATTTTGATCACTGAGCAGCACTTTTTTTTTCTCAAATACAGTACATGTACATCAAGAACAACTATATGTACCATTAATTAACCCTTTGGAGACAATTTGATTTCACTATAACACGCATTTTCCATAGACCCCAACACAAGTTACTTTATACACTGAATGTTTCGCGGTGGTTTTATTTTCACAAATTTCGCGACACCAAGCTTTTAGGCCGGCCTAAAGCTTGGTGTAAATGCAAAGGAGGCCCGAGGCCCTCCCCGATTTGGGACCACCTCTGGAGGTAGTCTCGGGCCGGCCCGAGGCCGGCCTCGGGCCGGCCTATATTCGGTGTAAATGGAAAGGAGGCCTCGGGCCCCCAATTTACCACGCGATGCGGCGCTGTTACGTAATACACGATGCCCAAACAATGCCCGGACCGTACTTCCGGTGTGCGTTGCGTGCAGGTAAACCGTGAATCAAACCAATTAAATCAACCACCGTAAATTTGAAAAAGACAACAAACTACATGAACTATTACATCCGTTTTATCCTTTTTTTTATACAGTTGTACGAACTGCATTATGTTGTATCAACATCAAAATTACACGATACGAAAAAAATATTGCTGTTTATTATTTCACAGTCTCATTCCAACATTGTTCTTTTCAAATCAACTCTCTTACGAGAGACTAATGAAGGGATGTTATTGATTGCTTTTACATCAATGTTAGGGAGACATTCGGCGAGTTTTGGAAAGGGGGCCTCTGGCCGGCCCAATATTTGGTGTAAATGCACAAAATTGCGGGCCTCGGGCCTCCAATTTAGGCCGGCCCGAGGCCGGCCTCGGGCCGGCCTTTTGGTGTAAATCGGGCCTTACTGAACGCGAAAATTTTCACTTCCTGATATTCCTGTACAAAGCGAATACAAATACAACTAGAGGAGTTCGACTGCGCGCAGTCGATGGGTATGCCTCCGCTCAGTGCGCCCACTATGTAGCATTCCTAACTGAAGTTATAGGTTTGGCACAAAGTTCATTGACCTTTGAATCTTGACCCTGACCTTTGATTCCTGTGACTCTACCAAAATATTTGTCTTTTGATTTTGAACCTAACCACCAAATCACATCAACAGTGAGCACTCCTTACTGAAGTTATAGGCAGAAAATGACATTTTGGGGACAAAGTTCATTGACCTTCGACCCTTGACCTTGACCTTTGACCCCTAAGACTCTAGCAAAATATTTGTCTTTTGTTTTTTAATCTAACCACCAAATTATATCAACAGTAAGGACTCCTAACTGGAGTTATGGGCAGAAAAAGACATTTTAGCACAAAGTTCATTGACCTTTGACCTTTGACCCTTGACGAATTTGTCCCAAAATCTAATCAATTCATCCTTGCCTAGTGGTCCATCCTTGGTCCAAGTATCATTAAAATTCCTCCAGCGGTACTTCAGTAATCTTGTTCACAAGAAAGTGTGGACGCACGGACGCACGGACCCACGGACGCACGGACCCACGGACGCACGGACGTACGGACGCACGGACGTACGGACGGACAACCCGAAAACATAATGCCTCCGGCTCCCTTACGGGGCGGAGGCATAATAAAATCGCAAAAATATACCCTCGCAAATTCCTTGTCTTGAAGCAAAAATGTGAAAATATACGTATGTGAAATATGTGGCGTATACAGTAACTCGTACTTAGTCTCCAATGGGTTAATAAAATCTAGAGTTTGTCTGGGATTAAGCCAGGCTATGTATACTGTAGAAGTTATGAATCAAGATGAGCAGGGTCAGACTTGGGGTAATTTTTCACACGGCAGGTAGACCGAGAAAACACAAGGTGAAC